>JAVLUX010000001.1:56349457-56436957 GCA_032164185.1 Moxostoma hubbsi
ATTTGATTAAAGTTTAAATGGATTAATTTATTTAAACACTATTTTGATGATAAAACTGAAATAAAGTGTTGATATGGAATTTAAAAAAACAACAACAAAAAAAAAAAAACAGGTCTTGGACTCGGTATCAGCGATCACCAAAAATGAAGTATCGTTACTTGTTCTCAAAAAATTAGTAGTGGGACATCACTACCAACAATATTTATTTAACCAAAATATATGTAGCAATTTAAGTGAGTTGAACTGAAACGTTTGCAAGACTTTCAGAATTTCTTAATATTTCTTAGCATAGTGCAGAATTTTACATAATGTATTTTTTAGTCATTAAACATTATAATTTTATTTTATTATAATAATATTTATTTAAAAAAAAAAATCTAAAAATTTCAAAGCATTGATTATTTCCAGGTTTAAATGGAAAAAGTCCTAGATTTTCAATGTGGTGTCAGTCATTTGAATCACTTCCTTCCTTCCTTCCTTCCTTCCTTCCTTCCTTCCTTCCTTCCTTCCTTCCTTCCTTCCTTCCTTCCTTCCTTCCTTCCTTCCTTCCTTCATTCATACATTCATTTGTTCAACTGAGTGGTGGTGGCGTAGTGGGCAAAAGCACATAACTGGTAATCAGAATGTTGCTGGTTCAATCCCCACATTCACCTCCATTGTGTCCTTGAGCGAGGCACTTAACTCCAGGTTGCTCCGGGGGGATTTGTCCCTGTAATAAGTGCACTGTAAGTCGCTTTGGATAAAAGCGTCTGCCAAATGCATAAATGTAAATTCAAATTACTATGTATTATAATGAGTAAATAACCAGATAAATATTTGGGAACTGTAGCATGAATACTACCTTTGAACTCCAAACATGAATCTTTTCTGAAGTGTGGCTTCTGCAGGCTCATACACAAACTTTTGTAAAGGCATCTAACATTCAATAGACAGATATATCACAACACATGCCCTTACTGCACACCATTTAGTTCTGGCTTCAGATTTCTCCTTTCAATGTCAATGAGTGTTTTATTAGTATGGGCGTATGGGTTTTTACTAATGAAATCCATAATAGGCCTCTTTTTACCGCTCATTTCTGGAGTCTTTATGTGGTCACTGGTCTACTTTATAATCTGCCTGGTTATTTTGATGTATAAACTTGGTAACACAGGCATTGTGCCATTAACAAATGCCACCTTCTCTCTCTCTCTCTCTCTCTCTCTCTCTCTCTCTCTCTCTCTCTCACTCTCTCTCTCTCTCTCTCTCTCACACACACACACACACACTCTCTCTCTCTCAAATAGAAATGCTAAAGTGTCAAAAGAAGTCTTTTCCCTGTGGATGCCATTAAAACCATAAAGAGGGAAATGCAGGCTTTATGCTGCTCCAAAAGAAGTGTGTGTGTGTGTGTGTGTGTGAGTGACAAAATGTGCACATAAAATCATTTGAACACTTATCCTTTACAATCCTTTTTATGTAATCCAATCATAAATGTTTCCATTGTCATACCTCGAAACAAAGTGTCATGAAATCAGTGATTTGCAGAGTAATATGAATGAGTTTGCATTCTGACCATGTCAAATTACATTTATTTATATTGAATAGAATTTAATAGTGCAGTTTAGGAGCTAACAGACATATAAAGTCAGAGACCTGAGAGCAGTTAGATGAATGCCTATGAATTGAGCTGCAGCGCTCAAATCTTATTCACACTTAATTCAAATATTCTAACTTATCATGTTACAGTCTTTTAGCATAATTAGCATTAAACCTGGCGTGACATCTTGATGCACCTTATTTGCATGTACAGTATGTGAACATGAACGAGAATTGAGAGCTGAAGTGAAAGGCAGGATTTTCAGTGACTGACTTAAATTTCAGTCGATTCCTTACACATATCAACTGAATGGCTTTAGAAGACTTCAACTATAGAGTACAAGTGAAAACTATTCCTTTAAGTTAAATAGACATCATGGAAAGAGGGAATCAATGTTTTTGTTAAAGTTTTTTTTTCACTTTAATAGATGAAAAAAGCTCTACAACATTAAAAGGATATTAGGAGTTTTATATACAGAACAGTATATATGATACATTTATGGCTCTAGTTCATTTATTTCCCTCTGTACTCTAGAACATCAATAAATATTTGCACGGAAGCTATTCACAGACTTCAAATGGAGGAGTTTTCTGTCTTTAGTCTGCTTGAAAAATTCCACCTGGCTGCTTTGTCTTTAAAAGCTTCGTTCTCATTTGCTTACACAGTAAAATATTCTACAAGAGGGTGTACAAATGTGCATTATTTTCCAGTTTGTGTATAGAAACAGATAAAGCAATAGAGATTACTCCACACAGAGTAATGATAACTACTTCACAAAAATGGACACAGTAATCATTTTTTTGAGCCACTGAGGCGCCCTGCTTAATCTGTATTTCTGTCTCTGTGACTGTCTTTCCACTTGTCTATAGGAGACTGAAAAGAAGCATGTCAGATATGAAGGAAGGAAAGAAAAGAATGTGAATGAACGCATAAAAACACAAATGCAAACAATGTGGTTTTACTCTACGCTCCTGTGTGCAGGCAACAGGAAGAAAATGATCCATAAAAAAAATACACATAATATAAATCATATAAACTTTAAACAGTTAAACATGTAGTCATTGACTACTATTTTAACAACATTTTTAATGATTTAAAAAATGTTATGCATGCATTTTTATGACCATATTAATTGAAAGTACAAATGAAACATATTCTTTAAAAAATGTACAACTTTTTAATTTCTTTTTTTGTATGATAAAAAGAGAAAGGGTTGGCCCCAGTTACAGGGCCTAAGATGCATATTTTCCCTTCAAGATTCACATAAATTGTAACCTAAAATGTTTCTACTGATGTAAAAAATATCCATGGACAAGTTATGCGTCAAATACCATTGTGTAATGTTATCAGTATATGTGTAATAGCTAGCTCTGTTAGCTGTGTTTGTGACAGAAACCAGTAATACATTAGCATGGATACAGTCTGGTTCTGTATGTGATAATGGGTGACATCTCCGAGGCATCCTATCATATAAAGAGAGAGATAAAGTAGGAGTGACATATGAATGTTTCAGGCCTGTCTGGAGGCATTCAAGCATAGAGTTATCATAGACCACTCAGAGTGACGGGGCTGATGATAACAGTGTGAGTGGTGCTTTTACATAGCATGAATGACACACTGCTTTCTTTGTATGGTCACTGAAACACTTGCTGAAATGCATCCGTGTGTGTGTGTTAATGTGGTTGTTGACCTCGCTGTCAGCCTCAAGTGTGTGCTTGAGTGTGTGTGTGGCTTGTGAGGTTCTTGCTGAAAGACTCAAGAGGGTTCAGAGTGAGTGAAGAGGGAACACCAACCTATCAACAAGTTTATGTGTATGTTAGGATGTGTGTCTGTGTGATATAGAGGGATAATTATGACACTGTAGAATAGCTCTGTTCCAGTGAGCTACCTCGCTACCCACTGTCTACAAATGCAGCTTCCTTTCCAATGTAGCATCTTAACCATCAGCAAACCTTACACGTAACCTATTTGGAATGCGTTTTATATATAGGCAAATCCATATTAGCATGTTTGACGTCAGAATGTTGCTAAGCTAACGGCAAAATACTATGAGAATAAATATACAATATATAGTACACAGATACATTTTTAATTACTTAAACTATTCTGCCACGCAAAGGCAAAACGCAGTAACTACACATTTTGTCGTTACTGAGTTATAACTGAAATGGGGTCTCAACTATTCTCAGGGTCAGAGAAATTAGAGTATGAAAACAGCAGAAACCCACTCTAAAAATCTACACTGATCACACTGATAATTATGCAGTAGGTTTTGACAGTAGGTCAAAAGTTCTGCTGCTGAAATTGATCTGTGCTTGGTCTGTTCAAAGCCAGAATTGTTGTTGAGTTGAAATGTCCACAGGGTGGCACCAAAAGCGAGTTGTATTTTAGTTTAGTTGTAAAAAATTGTAATACAGTCAACAGGAATGAATTTTTCAGTAACCCTACTCCTTGAGGCAAACCCCAACCCGATACTTATCCATCATTGGAGTAATAATGCATTTTGCAAAACACAACCTCCGAATCTCAATTACTTCCTAGTTTCCATGGCATCAGAACCTGTGTCTCAGAGATTACTCACCCGACATGCTATTAGTAGTGTCACACAGAAAGGTAAACACATTTGAATTCATGCAAAAATGTCTGATTGGGGATGGCACTTCTCAGTAATTTGGCACTCTGGGGTTGATTTCAGGTTCCATGAACATTCGGAAGCAGCATGTTGACATCCCATGTGATCGTGTTGCACTATACCAAGTCACTTTGAAGCCAGTTTCAGTGTTGGCCTAAATATTGCATTTTGCCTTTGTAGGGCAGTAGTTTTTGACACTTTTTAGTATAGGATGAAATTGAAATATGTTTATTGTCAACATTGCCCCGCATCGCAATGCAGTCTTGGTTACCTTCTCCACAAAGGATACATGCGATGTTGCCTAGAATTTGGCTTAAATTAGATAAATTAGAAGGCAGCATAATTAAGATGCATTTTGGAACTGGATCGGGATTGCGCCCATGATGCCATGACATGTTGCTTCTGTAGGCAGCTCACTAGGTTTTGGAATAGAGCATATAACTTACTGGTGTTATGGAGGTTATTTCCTTTTTCTCGCTTTTGCTCATTTTGTTCATGCTTTTACGGTCTGTAAATACTTTGGCGAGTGAGAAGCCAATATGAACCTAAAAATTAAATAAAACAGAGCGAGCGAGAGAGAGAGAGAGAGAGAGAGAGAGAGAGAGAGAGAGAGAGAGCAAGAAAGAGTGAAAGACCACCTCTTTGTTGCTTGATCACTTTCACAGATGTTAAACAGCAACTGCTCGCTCTGAGGACTTTATTAGCGCCTGATACCTTTTAGAACACAACAGCATGAAAACAGCTTACAAACATACATGTTTTTCCCTCTCTCGTTCTCGTTCTCTGTCACTGTCTTTACATTCATCCTTTGACCTTTTTTAATACACAAATCCACAAACTGCCATATTTAATCTGCCTAATATACTCACAGTACGCACAGCGACTGGGTGTGTGTGAATATTTTCCATTTTTGTGTGCCATGTGTCCCTCTCCCGAGATGAGAGTCAGATTAAAACATGATGTGTCATTAAGGTTCATGAGAAACATTTCAAGATGGGTTTCCTCTGAAAGTGTTTGTGTAAGAGAGAGAGAAAGTGAGTGTGTATAACATCTTCATTCTTAATTTATTTGGCCTTAAAACAGTAAAATCATGATTTCCATCATGTTGGACTCACGATGTTTTTGTAATTGTAATAGCGTGTATGTGTATGTGTGTGTGTTTGTGGGTTTCAGGCTTTCATGAAGCTGAACTAATGTGGCTCTGTTGTAAATCACACTAATAAGGCCGCAGCCGATCACACACTCACTCATTCCTCTTTCCCAATCCCTTACTCCCCCTCTTCTCTTTTCTGCCGGCCAATAAATAACCTCCGGCCTGGCTGCAGACATAGTGCTTGCACTACAAAGGTTCGCCATCTCATAATTTCTACATAACGATGTCTGAAAAAGGTAGGAGGAACTGCTGCTATCAGCAAATGAAATGCCATAAATGAGATTAATGGAGCAACGAAGGCGTCAGCTTATTCCTCCATCTTATCACTCTATCACCGCCTCATGCTATTTTTTGTGTTCTTTATTTTTGCCAATCCTGATTATCTTTCACATTTATTTTGCGCAAAGTTCTCAGTCTGTAGTATTCCCTGAGGCCCCGCCCACATTTAGTCAGTTTCCATGGGGACAAGTGTCTGAGGGAATGTTCTCATCTCATGTCTCATGATGTCATAAATTATCACCACCACTTCCCTCTTCACTTATCGGAAAAAGATAGATACGTCTTCCCCACAGACAGATGGAGAGAGGAGAATGAGGGGAAGATTATGTTGATGAGGGAGACAGAGAAAAAGGATGGGAGTACAGGGTCTGCTGTGTATGATCTGTGATGCAGAGCTGTTGATTTTGTATGTGTAATAAATGTGTCAAAAGTAAAAAAACCTCTCTTGATGGAGCTGTGGTGTGTGTCAGGGGCGACTGATACATTTTGGCCTCCAACATGCACTGTGGCACTTCCTCCTCTGACCGTCTCCCCCCACAATCCAACAGTTTACACCTCCTCTCACGCAGAAACTCATCTAAACTACTTGTAAACTATTGTGAGAAAATTTGAGGTGTTTACAGTTCTTTTGGTGCACAGTAACTATAGGGACAGTCAACTTTAGCTTAAAGGTATATAGGTTTAAAGGAATAGTTCTGTCATCATTTACTCACCCATGTTGTTCCGAACATGCATAACTTCATTTCTTTGGCAGAAATCAAAAGGAGATTATAATTTAATGATAATTTTATCCAGTCCTCTTGGCTGAACTCCATACAATGGCATTAGACAGTGACTTCCTTTAGCATTTAATAAAGCACCCAAACACAGGGGTGCAGTTGTACTCATGATTTGTGTGAAAGTGAATAAAGTGCACAGTTGTTCTAGCACCTCTGGTGTTAAATGCACCTGGAAACTTCAGCAAAATTTAGAAAGTGGCACATAACAATCAGTTTGCATAAATATAGTTATAGTATCGTCCATTCTATGAGACTAGGTTGAAATCTGCATGTGTTTATTGTAGTCTGAATATGTTTTATGCATGTGTGTGCCCGACTCTTGGATATCTGTATGAACTTTTATTTGTTTGTTTCTCCCACGTATGCTTTCAGTAATAAACCTCAGGAAGTTAATATAGTGTTAATACAGGTGCTTCCAAAAAGGCAGCCATTACATTTCTCTGCAGCCACAAGTCTGAAGAAAAATCTCCTACCTACCACAGCCACAGACAAAATATCAACCTTTTTGACTACACTTTTCTCTCTCTCTCCAGAATATCATGTGTGCTTCTGTAAATGTGCTGTTGATTTGGTGATTTCCTGAAACAATGGCAAAATTGTTTTATGTTCCATTCAATTAGCAGCTGCTGCTGGGCCGCTCCATCTGGAGCCCTTTATGCTGAGAGAGTGATGAGGAGAGAGGGAAGTGACAAGCCACTACCTCCACTGGAGGATGAAAGGAAGGGGAGAACACTACTGTCCCATAAACCTGGCCCCATACGAATGGATGGGGAAAGAGGAAAAAGTAATAACTTTTGTCAAACAACTTAGAAACAGATAGTCCCACCCCAAGCTCACGCCACTGGTTGAGACAATGGTGCTGTTCTCAGCTGGTCAGGATGATCAAACAGAGCAATGCTTTGAAAGTGACATACTGTAGAGTCACATTATTTAAACTTGTCAAGGAAATTTCATCTACAAATGGCTCATTTATAGTTGTTTTTTGCATATTTAGCTGGGAAAGTGAAAGTATTTTAACACCAAAAAAAACACTGACCACAGTTTTTAATTAACAATAAGCTATAGTCATATTTTGAGCACAAACACATTGGCAAGTCATGCAACTTTATCTAAACACAATACGCTTTCAAAAATCAATATATTATTGTATAGTTATTTTTACATTTGATTCAAACTTATTGGCACACCCAAAGAATAGTAAAAGCCAAACAAAGTTTAAACTGCTATGAAATTCTATACTTTACAGTTGGTCTCAGTTTCAAGAACTTTATTGTTGCCTTTCACCAATTCTTGTTTCCCCGGAGTATAAATATGAGTTTGCGTGCATGTAAAATACCTTTGTCCATCACCATGGGTGAAACCACTGAGTTTCAGCAGAAAAGTGACTGATGGATGTTGAACCACTCAGATCAGGTAACAGATATACAAAAACACATGAACCGTTGAAATACCACTAAGCATATAGACTAAAATCAAAAGTTTTAACATTTTTGGAACAACTGCATATTTGCCAGAAAATCAAAAATGTGGATTTTTGCCCCCACACAGAGGAAGTAGGTGAGAGAGGCAAAGAGGAATCCAGGGGTCATAGTTTCAAAACTCCACACTTTAAACCTTGAGGTTATCAAATTGAAAAATCAGCTGTTAGGTGACACATCAATGTCAACAAGCTCTTTGGAAAGCTTGTGCAAATGAAGCCATTACTGAGCACAAACCACAAATTGCCGCACCTGAACTTTGCCAGGAGTTATATTTCAGCTATAATTGGTATTGTGTGTTGTGGTCAGTTGATACCAAAACTGAACTTTCTGATCATGCAATACATTTTTTTGGTGTCAAAGAGGTAGAGTATGTTGCATGTTAGTAATAGCTCCTGGTACCTACAGTAAAATGTTGTGGAGGACCATTGGTACTTTGGGGATGTTTTTGAGCTAGTGGTACAGATGATCTTGTAAAGAGTATATCTAGTATATACTAGAATATTTTAGCCCAGAACCTGGTTCCTTTCATTGGAGGTTGAGACTTTGCCACAGTTGGACGTTTCAACAAGATAATTCCAAAGAAATTGTTGTGGGAAAATTAAGTGTTTTATAAAGCCACCTCAGTCTGTGGATTTGAATCCTATTTGAAACCTTTTGGTGTTAATTTAGAGGGCAGTCCACAGTTCTGCATGGTCAACAAATATGTGTTGTAGGAGTGCAAATAATTTTGAAACTTGCTAATTTTCAATATGTTTAACAGAAAATATAGTGCTACATACAGTTTTAAAAATTTGAATTATTGTGATAAAATATATAAATAAAAATAAATAAAATAATACATAATACATACTGTACCTTACAGAAAGTATTCACACCCTTCACACACTGTAATGTTACTCTCAACACATTTAAAAATAAAACAAACATTCCTTTTTCCAGGATAAATGATTTACATTTCTTATTTGTAAAGTTATTAACCCCACTCAAGTCAAAATCTGCCAAATTTTTTTTTTACCAGCAACCACAACTCCTAAGTAAATATGAGCTTGTTAGAATAAGATTGAAGATTTTTGTGAAATGTGAATTTAGTTTTACTCTGCCAAATTTTCTGAAGTTACTGTAATTGGAGTCTGGGCTCTGGGTGGATAATTCCAGAATATTAAACTTAATTTGTCAAACCATTACTTCATTGCTTATGTTAAGTGAATTGGGTCAATGTCCTGTTGGTTGACAGAAACAGTTGCGACTGGAACACACTCAAGTACAATCATAAGAGGATATTGCTGTGATCAGTTTTTTTTTGTTTTAGATGACATCATATCATCTTATTCTTGTGTAATTATAAATGATTTTTTTAAGGAGAAACCGACAAAGACAGGACTTGACCGCTACTTTTTTTTTTACTTGAAAGCCTTTATTTCAATTTTCCTCTAGTATATGGTAACTGGCTTTCTTGTTTCTTGGGCTGACAAGCAAATCCAGAGCACCTCATTGAATGGACAGTGTTACCTGGATATGGGCCTAAATTTTGTGTGTGTCAAACACAGTGCTTGCTTTCAGGACAAATAACTCAACTTATAGGCTCATCAGGCCACAAAGTTTTCTTCAAAATGGTTTCAGGTTTTGTCAATTAACTTCTAACAAACTCCAGACTTGACTTAATATTGGCCATTCTTTGAAGTGGTTTTCTTTCAGCTATTCTATCAAAGAGGTCATTTATGTGAAGTGCTGGAGAAACTGTTGGTGTTAGGACTTCTACTTTTCGCTGGCAGCAATTTTTCTCAGATTGCGCTTGCCTTTCAAGAGTTTATCATAAAATGCAGAGCAGTCCGGTCCAAAATGAAGACATATGAAAAGCATTGCCTTCATGATTGTTACAATGGCCACGTTTACATGCAATCAGATAATCAGTTTAGAATCCGTCTGATAGCTCAATCGGATGAAAATGACCCGATTGAACTGTAATGATCAGAATGAAATTTCCATCCTATTGAAGGGGGTGGTGTAGACCTAAAATAATCTGATTCAAATAAAAATATTAGCCATGTAAACGTTTGAATCGGACTACTTTCTCAATCATATTCAAAATACTCATGCTCATGTGTAGAGCTGTGGTGCGTATGTACGTTTACACACAATACTATTCATGTGAACCTACAAAAGAATAACAAAAAGGCCCATTAAGGGTATGCGGCTCGCACTGAATATTCCGAAGGGCACGTATGTTCTTTCACGACATCACATAAAGCAAAAAAGGACGCTGTGTTATTCTTATTAGGGTGTGGAGTGGAGGGGGGCGGGGCCGGGCCGGAATGTCGAACGCCCGGTCCCCAATCGTCCTGATGGGCGCACGAGGGATAAAGGCAGACGGTGTCGACGGTTTGAGAGAGAGAGAGATCAATCACGGACATGTCCATTGTGTGTGTGTTTGTGCTTTTGTTTTAAGTTCTTTTTTAAAATATTATTTATACTGACAAGCCGGTTCTCACCTCCTCCTAGCCCATTATAACCCCATGTTACATTGGTGCCGAAACCCGGGAAGGAGGAGGGATGCCCATCGTAGAGTCCTCGACACTGCCGTCCACCCAGGGGAGCGCCGCTGCCATCTGCCGGATAACGGAGTGCCGCCTTTATCCCTTGCACGCCCCTATAAGGCTGATTGGGGACTGGATGCAACATTCCAGCCTGGCCCCACCCCCCTCCACTCCACATAGGGATTTCAAAAATATCTGTAGACTATTAATAATAATATCTAGGATTTAGATGTAGGCTACTTATATTGTACAAGAGTAAAACACTTCTGACAGTTATTTACACTGCGAGCATCACTTCTCTTGCTGTTTTAAATAGCCTACCCTTTTTTCCCTTGAACGATTAAATGCTCTGTACCGCCATCAATATTGCTTAGTTATTTTTGCGTAGTGTCCCATCCGTAGATCTGAATAGAAAATAGATTATTTTGTTTCTACTCCACATTTGTAAACTCCTTTAAGGACAACTCTCTTAACTTCATACTTGCATCCAGTGATGACTGTGGTTAGATTGGAGGAAGAATGGGCATGAGGCAAATACATGGTAAAGTCAGACATAGTATTAGATGCTGCTTCTAACTTTTCATTTGCCGAGTAGAGTGAGTAACATAAGAAGAAATCTTTTCTAGCATATTTTTTTTTAGATATCTCAACAAAGCTAAAACACCAATTACATACTTTGGTGCCATTCTCACTTTCTCAGCCTTTCTCTGCTTCTTCCGAACACAACGACTGACGCTCTTCGCATGCACAGAAGTTTGGTTCTGAATACATGTAATGCACATGTAAACAAATATTTGTATCGGATTGCAAAATTGAAGGGACATATAATCAGTACATTCGGAATCTGCAATTGGATTTCATTTATTCAGATTTCTGACAATTAGTGCATGTAAGCATAGCCACTCAGTCGAGATTTATCCGGTGTCCATGCTGTGTTTATTAATGAGAACACACGCTCCACAGATGCAGATCACAAAACAAACTCCACAACCTCGGATCAGACTCCGAAGTTGATGATCTTGCTCTCCAGCTCACAAAAAAATGTCTGTCCATCTCTCAAACACAGACTTGTTCATGCTCCACTCAGTGACCCGCCGAGTGACACTGTTTTTCACGCTAGCCCACTCATCAAAGAGTGTGGTTTCATCAATCAAACTGAGAGCTGGGATTCTGGAGTAGAAGTGTTCGAGGCTGCTCTGAATGTCTTTCCACACTGGGATGTCTCTCAGTAGGGCCCACTCAAGTTTTTCTCCAATGAGCGGATCCAGTTTTGGAGGTAATCCACTGATGCTTAATAAAAGTTTCTCACTGCACAAAAGAAATAAACTGCTCACACGTCACCAGCTTCAACCAGGGCATCCAACTGCTTTTTAATGTCAGAGGGTATGAATGACTCCAGTATGGCCTGCCAGACTTTTCTCTGGTCATGAATGTGCAAAGCTATGGCCATGCACAACAGAATGTTCAGCAAAACGTCCTTCACTTGCATGCATAAATCAGACTGCAGAAGATGGTGCGGGAGAGAGAGAACGTTTACGGGGAT
Organism: Moxostoma hubbsi; assembly: GCA_032164185.1. Lineage (NCBI taxonomy): Eukaryota > Metazoa > Chordata > Actinopteri > Cypriniformes > Catostomidae > Moxostoma > Moxostoma hubbsi. Next base: position 56,361,438 of record JAVLUX010000001.1, read on the forward strand.
GTCTGTCATGTGTGTGTTTGTATCTTTTGTTTAAGTGTATCATTAAATCTATTATATATATTGTTTTATATTTTTAATAAAAAATTGATTTTTTGTTTTCGGTCTACTTAAGGAATCAAATCTTCTCAAATACGCTGAAGTGCCCATTCACTCATGTGCCATTTGCAGCAAAAGCCATTCACGCGTCTGTCTAAAGTAAGATATGACTCTATCATCACTGTTTTATCTTTTTTTCTGCACAAATGGTGCATATAATCCAGCAGTGTGTTCATGTTAACTTGTACCTCAATTTACAAGCTGGTGGTCTTGTCAAATATGACATTGTTTAAAATCTGAACGTAATTTTCTCTTCGAAACGCTGCACCCAAATATTATGCAATATTATACAATCAATCAGTAATTAAATGAACAACAAACTATATCTATGAATATATTCAGACATAAATATTGACACATCCTCACTTTTACTTACCCACTGCTCATGTGTAGAACGTTTACCACAAGCCATTCAGAGCTTTGAAATGTCATCAGAGTATACAATTTATCAACCCATCTTTTTGTAGTTTGAACAAATAGTGATAGTCTGGTAGTCTGCAGTCTGGTACAGTTAATTACACTATTAGATACAATAACCTATTACATACCAGCATGACAAACCATTTCATCAAATATTGAAATGACATTGAAGTAAACTCTTAGGCAACAATGGGTAATTTTGGCTACTAGTTTTTCTGATCTTATGATGTTGATCTACTTTAATGTCACTGTTTGGACCTAAGCCTACTGAGCATTTGTCCGCACTAATAACAAACAAACTCAGAATGGTTTTATTCATGTTGGAAGTTAGATCATTCACTTACTGATTGATTTTATGATATTGCACAATATTTGGGTGCAGCGTTTCGATGAGAAAATGACGTTCATATTTCATGCAGTGTCATAATCGGACAAGACCATCAAAAACCATAAACTGAGGCACAAGTTAACATGAACACATTACTGGATTATCTGCACAATTTCACACCGAACACACACTTATGTGGATACAAAGATGCCCCCTTAAATTGTTACTTTAGTAGCTCAAATTGATTGGGTGCTACAGTGTTGCACTGATCATAATATTCGAGTTCAAATCTCTGACCTCGGTTCTATGTTTTTATTTTTTTATCTTGCGTGCTTCTGCTATTTGATCTAATAATACCACTTATTTAATATGTAAAATGATGTTAGCATCATGTAGTAATTGTACATTTAATGGAGAGCAAAATATTGAGTTAGAAGCATGATTTTCAGAATTGACAAATCTGCGGCCGATCGTTCACATCTGGTGTAAAACGGAAGAAGGTCACCACTTAAAGGAATAGAAAATAAAAATTTGCTGATATTTTCTCACCCTCAGGCCATCCAAGAACATTACCTTCTTTCATCATCAGAACAGGTGTATCACAGTTTAAACAATTAAATTCTCATTACACATATTTTCACATATAACACATAGCCTATTACACTTATTCTCTAAACTAGAAAACACTCTGGGCTATAAATCACTAAATAAGATAAGATTAAATCTAAATTTGCATGTCCAGTTCTTCCAAATGTGCACAAACATGGTCAAACGCCACACAACCAATATGTATCCTTCAAAAATTATCCATAACAAACACATCAAACGATGAACAAAACGTGGAGCTCTCTTGCACAATATACCTTCTTGCGTCTCTAACAGGAGAGAGTGCTGGAAAGCAGGTGTTGCAAAACTCTTAAAGGAGCCACGTCCAATTTAGATTTAAATTACATAATATTTCTCCACATGGCTACACATGCAACATTTCTTTTAAAGAGAAAAGAAGGCTTGGCTTGCATCGATCGCAATCTTTTGCGATTGAGACAGCCCTAAAAATGGCCAACTCCCTATTCAGTGCCCTAACTAGGGAGCTGATTGAGACGCTCCCATAGAAAAAAAAATTATCTCATTAAAAACCTTGCGATTGTAGGATGAAACCTCATTGCTATTGCCTTTTGTTTTTCTTACAGAGATTTACCAGGGTGACTGAATCCTTTTAAACAGTGGAGAGATCTTGTTACACATCACCACTATCACAGTTTACCCATATTTTGATGGCAACATTCCTGATCTCTGATCTTCCATACACATACACTCACTGTACTGTTAAACAACACAAACACAAAGCCTACAGCCCATCAGACATACAGTGTGTTTATGAGATATACATTGGAAGCTGTTTCATTTTGTAATTTTTTTTTTATCATTGAGTGGTTCTCTTTGAATTTTGCCTGTTTTTGAAGGGAATTACTGGTGCAGTGCTGTGTGTCTGTGATTTTGTGTGTGAAGATGGACCCCTTTGATAGTTCCTATGTGGAATGTGTGAGCAGAGGTTGTCATTGCCCATTGCTGTGGCACCTCCTCATGGCAGTGTTTTCCTTAGCGATAGCATTATTTTGACTAGTCCAGAGTTTGTGAGATGGATGAAGGAATGGCAGAAGAGACATATGCACAGGGATGGAGGGAGACTCTGTTTTCCTTTCTGTGAATGTGTGATAGGAGGTGGGCCTGATGACAGATAGAGAAAACAGACTGCACAGAGAACAAGTGAAAGAAAGTGAACATTGAGAATGTGGCTATGTTCATACAGTCAGTGCTTGGGATTGACAACATATTTACTAACAGGTGTGACTCTCAATTGGTCCTGTTCATGAAACAGCTTACAGGAGCATGTCAGATAGCCAAAGTCAAGCCCCTTTTATTGTTGTGACAGCCATGAATACTGCATGTAACCACAGTGACAGTAAGTAAAGTAAATATCAAAGATGGCGACTTTCTATTTTTAAGGAGAGACCAACATTGACAGGACTTGAACACAATTATGTCTTTTTATTCACTTGAGGAAAGCCTGACAGGTCACTCCTTGATGTAAATACATGTTCCCTACAGAGCAACCCACCGCTCATGCCCTGACATTTGACCTTTGACCTCAGAGCTCACTATGTGTTGTCAGCACTGTCTCGCTGTTTCTCCACTTGAACGTAGTGGGCTGCGTTGGACACCCATTCACACAAACACACCCACATACTCATTAAGATCCATGTTTCATGTTTGTTCGTGAGTATTTTAACAATAACAATTTTCCACCAGCTAAGGAACTGAAGTGTGTCAGGTTTCTCTGATGTGTTCAGCATTCATAGTGCATGCATCTATTTTCTGCATTCTTCTCCCCTCTAGATTAAATTAGCTACACTAGCCTTGCAGCATTTGGGTAGTTAAAACTCTAATTTTGGATGAGGGCATCTAAAAGCTGCCTGATTGTAAATATCTCACACCACAGTGCTCAGATCTGCAGTAATGACACAACGTATGTGGCAACAATGCAACGCAAGCCTCCAAGTCTGTCATTATGCTTTATGAAGGACCTGAACATGTGGCTCTTTATGGCTAAACCTCAGAGTCCATCAAAGGGCCCCCTCTGTTGGCACTGGACATATAGACATACAGTATATATGTATAGATAGATATAAATAGACATATAGAACATCAGTGACCACGTTTACACTGTGGCGAATTCTCAGGGCCAGCAAAGCCTTCTCTGCTGGCCTAACATGCCAATAAATAAATATTTTTCATCCTTTTATTCTCAATCCCCTTATTGCCTATGTATTTTGAATCACTTTCCACTCTTAATTAATCTACAAACAAATAGAGAAAAACGAAAGGTTTATCCAGTCAGAATTTATTCCTTGATGCTTACAAGCGAATCGCGACAGCTGTTTCACAAATCGCATGCTGGAATCAGCGTGTGAGTCTGAACTCCACTCCAATAGTGTGGAAAATAGGCCTTCAAAATTTCCACAGAATCCCTAAGCAGTGCAAATGAATGCGCATCTAATGTCAGATTGTCAGATTCATCAGCCAATCAGATTTATTTATTTGTTCTTGGTGGGTGTGGTCTTTAGGATATGTCCCAGTCAAGGCCTTTTAGCTCACTTTAAATGATGTATGTAATTTAAAATTGAAGAGCGCGAGATCTTGCTGATGAGAATCACCACTGAGAAATATATCCTTATGGTTTTAAAAACACAAGATGTTCTGCTTGACTGTGTAATTGCTTAATTTATTAAACTGGAAAGGAGGACTGATTTTCACTTTAAGTAAATTGGTAAGTGATTTTGCATTGTTATAACAACATCAGGAGTTTTATAAGTGTAAATTAGGCTGCTTGAGAATTCAGTGTCAGATCAAGATTTAAAAAGTAGAGTTGTGTTCCATTCAACTCGGAAAATCGGTTTTTACAACTTCTACAAGTCAGAATTACAACTTGTAGGCTTGTGCAGAAATTCTCAACTCCTATTTCGCAGAGTCGCAGGTGCATGATGTCAAACAAACATGTCAACACTCAGGGAGATACAGTATACAAGGTAAGTGATAAACATTCACTTTACTAAGTAATATTGATAAATGAGTTTGTTTCCACATTAAATGATATTCAAGCTTGATTAACAAATGCTTGAAAACAGGTGCATAAAACATTATAATATCTTTTGATAATCGTACATATGAAGCACAAATGCTAGCGTTGCAGCATTGTTTATCAGTTGGGTTGCTAGGAGACATCTCAAATGAGAGTGAAACCCCTGCTAAGCTAACGGGAGCATTGCAGTTTGTTTCCTTAAATCAGTGTCAGTGACTCCTTTTTAAGAAAATGTAAACTCTTTTGAAGATTCTTATTAAATGTACATGCACGCTTCCTTGACATTTTTCCATACGCAATTTCATCTGTGTGCTCTTTCAGACTGAACTTGGCTACCTTTGATAAGAAAACTCATGTGACTGAGAAAGCTGCATAGGTGATAGAGAATTTTAAGGAGAGGGGAAATACGGGACAAAACAAGTTTTTTTTCAGTATAAGTCAGGACACAGGAAAAAGTGCTTAGATACAGGACTGTCCCAGAAAAAACAGGATGTCTGGCCACCCTAGAGATGACACTTGTCAGTTATTCAGCTGGATAGGGTTGATTTCAGGGCAAAATCAGACAAATCTGACTCAACAAAGTCCCTATGGGTTCTAGGTCATAATCTTTGTAGGGTTAAAGACAAACAAATCTGGGGGGTTAGATATTACTATATAGGCTCTTTAAGTACTGTGAAAGAGTGGGACAGAGAATGAGACATGGAGATAAGAAGGGGCAAAGGGGCAAGGAGAATGAGAGAGTGGACTGTGTGATTTGTGGTTAGTAATAAAAGTGGTGTATGTGGTGTGTTGTTTTAGTGTGATAGAGCAGAACTGGTCAAACTCCCACTATCGGAATGCACAACTCACACACACACTCACATTTTATCTTCAAGACTTTGAAATACACACACACATAAACAGCGCAGATGTCTCTTTCAAAAATAGTGCGGAACCGTAATAGGTAACATGGGAGCTGTTGCATCAGGTGTAAATTAAATTTGGGTCATGTACAGGCAGATACACACTCTGACAGAGGTCACACACCGGCCACACACATCGCACAAGCTCCTTGTTAACATGTCTGTCTGTAGAGATGTGGTGTCAAAGGCACACAAATAAACAATACCAACAGCATACTTTTGACCAGGCAGATGAAAACTCAACACTTATACATTAACCATACCACTTAAAACTGTTCTGTTGCAAACTATATACCATATACATACATACATATATATATATATATATATATATATATATATATATATATATAATTGATTAGTTGACATGAAATAGGCTACTTTGGGGAAGCTGATATGCACGTTCATTTATAAATGTACTATATAAAAAGTATTTTGTGTGCAGGTTTTAATGCCATATTGACCAAGAGATAACATTTAGTCAAACAGTTACATCAGAGGTCATAGTGAAGGCACAAAGGTTATTAAAAACAAAAACAGAGAACAGAGAAATGGTGACCAGTCACATCATAAAAATATGGCCTACATGAAAATGTAATTTTCAGATTTCTGGGTAATTATAGCAGTGTATTACTAAAAATGTGTGTATATGTTGTGCCAGAGGTGAAACTATGTTAAAGTCTGTATTTTGTGTGTGTGTAAGATGTGTGATGAAGAGGTCTCTTGTGGAGACTTGCGTTGTGGATCATTGAGTATGTGATGGAAGGTGTTCACGAGGAATTTACATTAGCACCGAGAGAAAATAAACTTCACACATAGTATACACACACATAGTATACACACACACAACAGAGAAAAAGGAGAGAGGCTACAAAAGAGAGAAAATGAAAGAAATGGAGAGAGAGAAAAGGAAACAGAGAGTAGGAAAGAAAAAATACTAAATGCATGAGTGAAAATGAGTGACATATTCTATACTTTTCACAACATATGAATTTTTGCAGATTAGATGGTACAGTAAGTTTTTTTACATAGTATTTTTTTCTTTCATGTTTTCTTTATACCCTGTAGTAACTGTATGAATGCTTTTTCCTTTTTGAAGCCATGGAGACCACAAAGACCCACTGAAATATTATGTGTATCATGATTTATGGAAATGGAATGGAAAAATAACTTTGATGCAAATGTGCATGCATTTATAGGTGTGTATTTGTGTGCAAGTGTTTGGCTGTGTGTGTGTGTGAACCCAAAGTTTTGTGGTTTATTCAGTAATTATGTGTCCCTGTACAAACAGTTTCAGTGTTAACTCTGTCCACCTTTTTTCCACTCCACTTGTTCCAGCAGGTCTCAACCTTTAAGACACATGTTCCATTTTATTTCAATTATGCTCTCAGAATTCCCCCATAGTATTCCTTCCAATTCCCCTAAAACATTCTTGCTCCTATAGGCATCACCAGTTGCCCATGGCAATGGGATATTGGCCGTTGCCCCCGGTGATGGGTTATTGGGCGTTGCAGAGTTCCATGCTACATTTGCAATGCATGGAGCCAGCAAGAGGGGAAGGAGGTCGTCATGGGAACCAAGCACACTCAGTTGGACCAGACTGCTGACTGAGATCCCCTCACTGGTCTCTATGACCTAATAAAATTACAGTTGCCTCTTGGGCTAAAGCTGCCTGCTAATGCTAACAGCTACCACCTTTGGCACAAATATAAACATATGAAGCTATAACCACCATTTTTGTAGACCTAAGCTTGACTTTTCATCACTTAATATGTTTTGCAATCCTGTAATGGGATTTTGAGGAGATTTTGAGGTTCTTCTTAAGTTCAGCTACTGCTCTTAGAAGAATACGTTTATTCAGGCAAACGCTCAGGTCCTGAGATCCAACGCTAACATCTAAGTGTCAGCAGTGGATATTTTGTTTGTGTTTTATAAATTAACAGGAACGTTTGAGGTCTCAGCAATTCTGTGTGTCTTATATTTTTGTTTCCAGTGGAACATTTGAAACGATTGACTTTATCATGTGCAAATACTAAAATAACAAAAATTAGGGGAATAAAGTCCAATGTTTGTGATTAGATGGCATGTTTGTGCCTAAATCTGCTTTGTGCAATGGCTGTCTGTAATAGTGAATTGTGTTAAGTATTTAATAGTTATAAAAGGTGAAGTGTTTAATTTCTGAGCCACTATCATCACCAAACAGAATTGCAAAAGTAATGATTGCTTCCAAACAGGTTTTCCAATGTTATAACCTGGTCTCATAGAATTTACTGTCACGGTACTGAAAAATATAGTTAAGTTACCATAGTAGCATTGCTGCTTTTATTTAACTACTACCCAGCACTGCACGTTTCTACACCTATGTTTTTGCGAAACGATTCTTTATGTGGCTCGTTGTACGTATTGCGGCAGTTTTCTTTTGGAATAAATACTAGAGGCACACAACAACATCTTTTATTCCCTTTCACACAGATCACAAGTAAAATCGCAGATTATCAGTTGATAAATAATCAGTTTCACTCTGTTCCTCGCACGTTGCTATCTCATGACAATAAAACACTTTAAATATAGAGCATGAGTTGTAAGGCAATACATTTTACAATTACATTTATTATATTTGAATGATAAATTACATTTGAATGTTTGCATTACATAACCTACTACATCTAAACGCTCACCCAAAAGCAATTAAGTGTTTTGATAGCTCAGTTGACAGAGCCTTGCACTTTCAATGCTAAGGAGGTACACATACTGAAAAGTATGCGAGTTGACGTGAGCTGAAAGTGTCATAGGAGCACCACAAAATCATGTGGTCACATCGTGGTATGCGTACAAGATGCCTGAATGCACAGTACGCACAAGGAATTATTTGCTCTAATTAGTGGGTCCACAAGGTGGCAATACCCACATCTGAGCCTTTGTTGTCACAATGAAGAGCTAGAAAAAGATGCATTCACTGGTAAACAACAGGAGACAAAGGTGGAAACAACAACAGTGGATGTCCATGTCAAGAACACATGTGTGAGGAGGTCAGGAGATACCAGCATTTGTATAACTTAAGTCTGAAGGAATATGAAGACATCTTTCTGGGTCTAAATTCCTGAAGAGAAATAGTCCAGTGTCTCATAGACAGCAGTTGCCTTAGCACGTTTGCACCAACCGCCTGTGTATGCATGCACAGCCAAATACAGTACACTTTGAAAGGCTAGTGTTTGACTGTACAACAAACATTTGTGTCAAAACCAAAGTATACTTTGGGATTTATGTTTATGGTTTAGGGTAGGGAGGTAGGTTAAAACTATAAAAAGGTAAAACTCGACCACGAGTCACATAAGTTTCATAAGTTGACATGTCTGACAGCTCATGTCATAGCAGTGTTTTGAAAGTGCCACAGTGTTTGCACTTTTCGGGAAGTGAACCCTACAAATGGCTTACTTATTTTTGTCTTTGTAAATTAGACTTGGATAGGTGAAAGTATTCAGGACCTTTAAGCAAATTAAGATTCAAGCCTCAAATTACTAAACAGGTTATATGAAATTTGAATGTTTATAAATTGTGCCCCTTTGTTTAGTATTTAAAGCATTTCTGTCTTCAATTAGAGGCCCTGGTGTATTGATTTCTCATCCCGCAGTGTCTTATGTCACAGTCATGGCAGTGAACCCTCTCTCTCTCATCTACCAGCATGACCACTAACAGTAATGGTGAGGACATGCATTCCAGCGGTGCCAGAGGGACGATCATTATGGTAGTTCTATGAGTCGCCTCATTCCACCTGGCTCTCCCACTTTATCATGGTTGGTTAGTGTCATCAGAGCCATTTATCATGCTGCTCTTTACTGAGCAGACACCTGTAGGAAGCTGTCAGTCATCAGTTCAGTAAAACCCATCCAAATGCAAAATAAAATATTCTAAAGAACAAAACACACATATTCTGCACGGTCTGCTAAAGGCTTCACAAAATACATAGGTAAATTTAATGTCAATTCAAGCAACAACTAAGCAATATCACATGACCAAGAGTGCTGTTGCACTGTATAATGGCATTGTTGTGATTTGACATGTACATATGATTTTTATTCTCTAATATTCCTCAAACTAGAAGTAAATGTCAAGTTACTTATGTCTTAAACACTTTATGGCTTTATTTAGACTACTTTTGCTCAGTTATCAGAAATGACTTTCAGAGACCGGCAGCTTGTCTGGAACACTGCAAACTCAGCTAAGCAAATTGATACAAAAAGTGAAGTGTCCCAGCGCTATTATAATAAATATCCAAACTCTTGGAAAGACACTCATCCAATTAGATTAGAGGACAGGAACTGTTGTATGAAGCGAAATTCAGATTCACCTTTGCAATAACTGCACATACAAATGCACTTTGTCCATTTACAAGCTCTTTAAAAACTTTGTTTTGATAACATCATCAGATGCAATGTGTTTTTTTGAAGTCAAGTAGTAAGTAATCATATTGTAACCCCTACCCTCACCCCAGTGTCGACCAACCAAAATAGAGATTCTCACGCTGATTGTTCTGCCTCACTGCACACATCAGTAAGTGTAGAAATGCAGGAAGACAACAGTACAGGACATTGATAAAGGTGAGAAGTGTGTTTGTGTGTGCGTAGATGAGGGTTTGAAGGGGTGTGAATGAGATATATCTTCTGATTAGGATTGGATGGAGGCGCCACTGTTTGTCATTCCGGATCCCTGCAGTTCAAAGGCGGGATAAGGGCTGTTGACAAGCAAGAGAAGGATGTGTTTGTCTATGCAAGTGCTTGCGTGTGCATGATTGTATGTGTTCACTTAATGCGGTCTGACTTTATTACCTTGATATGTTATTAAAAACACAAGTCACACACACATCTACTTACAGTAGCTAAGTGGAGACATTAAAATGGAGACACCTTCTGTTGTTTTTACATAAAGTGAATTAATGTATAATTACTATAGACTAACTCTCACCATAAACTTTTTTTCTTTGATTGTAAGTATAAAAACACATTATTTATAAAAAAAATTAAAAAAAATAAAATTAAGATGTTCTCAAAAGGAGGATTGTTCATATTTTGCTAATTTCTACAATTTTGTCCCCAAGCTATAGCTGACTAACCCTTGAATGCCTCTCGCTCTTCTTTAATTTCACTTCTTTTTGCTCACACATGGTTTTGTGGTATCTCTTTAAAAGTTCCTGACCACCTGTCTGATTCTCTAAGCGCCAGTAATGATCAAACCAGTAAAACCTTCCAGTAAAACCACTAACCTGCTCTCTACATCCCCTGTCTGCACCCTCCGGCCTTTAACATTTACACAAATCATCTGTCAATTCCCAACACTCCAGATTCAATAACCGGCTCTCTCAGATCCCAGAGCAGTTCAAGGACTGTTTAAGCACTCTGTCTCATTGAATATTATGAAATGGGCACAAAGGGAAGAATTCACATTGCTCAAAAGTGTGTGATTTTTTTTATGTTAAAATACTTTCTCCTGGTCGACCTTAAGTAATATGCAGAGTAAGTTAGCATTCGTAGGTTAATTTCCCTGAAAAAATTTAAACACGGTGGCATTATCAATACATTGCCCGACAGCACCATTGGCTCAACCGATGTTGGGAGTTTTGGATGGGACTTCTGTTTTTCCAAAAAATGGAAATGAGGGAGGTGTCTTTGGGAAATCTGTTTGAAAACAATATTTGTGTAATTCCATTTGATACTGCTAGAGGAACAGAAATTATGCATTTCACTTATAATTTGACATATAACACACACAAGATTAGCTTTTCTTCTTTGTTGAAATAACTATAATTCTTATAAGCTTAGTGAATATGCACATTTCAGTTTTCCATGTGTTAAAAGTAGCACTGTAATTACTAACAAATGAGCAGTTTATATCTGTGTTTGTGCATATGGGTGTTCGAATGTGGTGTGTGTGTATGCAAAGAGTTATCACAACTGTGATACACTCTGGAAAACTTTACAGCTGCAACGGATACTCCCTGCTATTCCAACATGCCTGAGTAAAGATAAGAAACACTTTTGAGTGTGTGTGTGTGTATGGGTTTGGGTGGTTTACGAGGACATTTATTTAGACTACAAACTGGTAATTAGGGTATTATGCTATAAATGTGGTTTATGAGGACATTTTTAGTGTCCCCATAATTAAAATCTCTTAAAAAATATACAAAATAAAAAAAATTGAAAATGTAAAAATGCAGAAAGATTTTTGTGAGGGTTAGGTTTAGAGATAGGGTTAGGGGATATAATCTATAGTTCATACAGTATAATAAAAGACAGACAGACAGACAGACAGACAGATAGATAGATAGATAGATAGATAGATAGATAGATAGACAGACAGAAAGATAGACAGATAGATATACAGATAGACAGACAGATAGACAGATAGATAGACAGATAGATTTTTTTCCGAAAGAGCCATAGCACAAACAAATAATTTACCATTTTCAAAAAACTTAGTTTTGCAATAAAATAAAATGTTTATTATGCCCATAGACTACTCAAAAACACAAAAACAAACAAATATGCAACAATTAATAGGACAAATATTGCAATATGGAATTGAGTAAACGTGTTTGTGTGGGTTTCTATAAAATTATTTGCAAGTGTTCATAAAAAAGTTAACTTCCGTATTGGGCTGGGCGATCACCTTACAAAATATGGAGATATCTGATTATATCATCAACCCCCCTGCCGAGGGTCAGTGAATATTATTGATTTTGCTCTAAAAATGTATTTATTGAAACACAAAAACTTAAAAGACATTTCTTAATTAAATTGCGCCTTAAAAGAAACTAAAAAAGCAGTTAAAATAACAAAGTGATTAAAAAAAATCTTACAATCACTTCCCCAAATCCAAACATTTACTGTCTCCAATGGCCCCATTTGCCATAGCGCAAGCATCCATCAATGACAATAGATGGAAAATTACTAATAGCCAACAAATTAAGAACTAAAGATAAATGTAAAGACAATACAGTTTTTCTCGATTGCTTAAGCACATTTCTTGAAATTATGCCTAATTTCTTGAAACTCCAAACACAATTCCATAACTTCTCACCCAATTCCCCAAACTTCCTCAGCATCCCATCTTAGGTCTGGGACAGGCCAGAGAATCTCATCAACATCACAGGCTATATTGGCCCTAGCCAATATCTTGCATGCCTGATCCACCCCTGGCACACATCAACTTATAGGTCTAGGCATGCTTCTTCCATGGCCTGAAGGAGATGAACACTGATGTGAGGTTCTCGGTCATACACTTTCCACCGCCATGCCGAAAAAAACTCCTCTAATGGGTTTAGAAAAGGAGTCTCCATGACCTTTCCCTTCCTCGTCCTTGTCATCCTCCTCCACCTCCTACTCTTCCTCTTCCTTCACCTCTTCCTCCACTCCCTACTGCTCTTCCTCATCCTCCTCTCCGGTGTCCTCGACCTCTCTCAGGATCCATTGTTCCAAAACTGAACAAACTGACTCTGGCCCTTTTATCTATCTATTGATGGTTCTGATTGGTGTGTGATCAATTTTGACTCTTAGTGTTTCCACCTGGGTAATTGTGTGCTAACTGTGCTTAAGCTGTGCTGATTTGAATGAACAATATTGAATGCTAGTGCTCTCTAAATGACCAAATGTTGCAGGCAATGTGAAATGAAGGGATTTGTGTGAAGAGTTTTGGAGTGACAGTTCAAAAAATCTGACTCATGTTTCAAAACAGGGGAATAGTGTTTATAGTTTAGGGAAATGGGTGTGCTTTTTGATAAATGCCGTTATGGTTTTCAGTTCAAAAACTTGGTTTTAGTGTTTAAGCAATCGGGAAAAACTGCAATAATAATAAATAAGCCCAATAAATTTCCATGTGTTCCCAAAAAACTGCTGCAAAATATGTGTTGTTATCAAATGTGTTTGCATTGCGCTTTGCTAATACAGTTTATGCTGCCTAAAGAAAATAAAATATAACTCAGTTTTAGGTTCAAGGTGTCTTGTATTATTTTATGATTTAATCACATTCATCTTTGTTTAACACACACACACACACACACACACACACACACACACACACACACACACACACACACACACACATATATTGTCTGTTTTTATGTGAACTATCTTTCCAGGTTTTTAATAATGATCAATAATCACCACAGAGGAAACTGTTACTGTACATTTATAGTGTGGACCAAAGGTCTGAGTTCACATTGAAAATCTGGGATTATTTATCTAATTTAAACCTAGAAATAAACAGAAATGTAAAGTTCTGAAAAATGTGAAACAAACAAACAAAAAATGTGATGGTGTTAAATAAATAAGTAAATTATTTAGAAAGAAGATTCTGCTCTGTTTCTGTTTATATGAGTATAGTAAAACCAACATGTGTGTGTTTGTGTATGTGTTGGAGTGTGTGTGTGCATGTGAGTGTGTGTGTCTGTATGTGTGTGTGTTTGTTTGGTTTACGATGACATTTTTTTAGGTTACAAACTGGTAATTACAAGGGTATTATGCGATAAATGTATAATTCAAATTGCTTAAAAAACATATTCTATAAAATATCTCATTTAAAAAGCTACAGTAAGTAAAAGTGTGTGTGTGTGCTACAGTTTGCAGTTATTAACGTTATGAGAATTATTATTATTTTTTTTTCATTGAAGAAGTGTATATGTGTGTGTTTGTTTTTTTTTTTGTGCTTCGCTGATACCAGTCTTCCCTGTAGGCCTGTTGGGTCCTGCAGAGGGTGCCAATCTGACTAAGGGCTGATAAGGTGTACTGTGAGTGGTGGAGACTGTGAAACTGCCATCCGTTATAACCATGAGGTTAGCTAAGCTCACACATATTATGATGCGCATAAGTTGATACATTACTCAAAAGCTGTAGTCTCTTTTACACATCAAAATCTCTTGATTAATCTGTTGGAGTGAATTTAGTAAAAAAAAAAAGAAAGAAAGAAAACTTAAATTTAATACATTTGAGACACAAAATAAATCTTACTGAATGATTTTGTGAGTAAATAAATATAATAAATCAAAAATAAAATAAAAATATTATTGTTTGAAGTGACTAAAATACATTGTTTTATTTCAAACCCCCAAAATTATAAAATAAGTTACATAATTAGTACATAATTAAGCATAAAAAAACTGATGGGTTTTATATGTCTCTTTTGCATTCTATTCCATTTTGTCAACTGTTGGGTGTGTCCTCTGATTCTCCTGGTGTTAAATAACATGTGTCACTGGTCTGCATATGTCTGTTTCCTTCAAGTCAAATATAAACAAAGTGTGGAACTCAAAGCCTCTCTTCTACCTGCAGTCACAATATACTAGAGTATGTTTTAACAACGACACTCACACACACACAGGGATTAGGGAATAATCTGTGCTTGTGTCTGACCTCTGGGGTCACCAGCACATCCTGCTACCAGTAATAATGATGTGATCACCCTGTCTTTCTCTCTCTCCCCTCACGTTCTATCCAAAAACTAAGCACAGACCTCCACATATACACTGCAAGAAAATCCTGTTCCAGTAAAATATCTGAATATCCATTTAAAACCAGATAAATTTACCTGAAAAGCAAAATTGCTTAAGACACACTGTAAACCCTAATATTGTTGTTAACGAAAAAAATCAAGTTGTCTTAATTAAACAATACTTGAAATGTCAAGTTTTGGGTTCATAACACAAATATCTGTTCCTTGAACTTATTTTTCTTAAAAATCAACAGATTTAAGATTTTAAGCTTTTAAATAACAATTGAGAACAAAATTAACGCTAAGGGGAAAATCCATAATGTCTTGCACTTGAATGATTTAATTATGTTTCTTTGGTCAAAGGGAACATATGGGGGCATTTAAATCATTGTTATTAAGAATTAATAGAGGTTTTAGCTTTGTGTAGTATTATTTATGTTGTTTTTTTGCAAATAGTTTCGTGTGATGACACCATTACAGTGATCATTGGTCAAGTTGGACCCTCTTAAGTTAACGCTGCATGTGCAACTGAAGGAGAGGCATTTATGCATTTCTGTGGAGACTTAAATTTAATGATTGTCCTAGAGTCAGTTACAATCTTTATTTAAGCTGTTATTGTATGACCTAAATCAATCATTAAAGTCCATTTAATTAAAATTATTAAGTAGAAACAATATTTAAATAAGAAATCTGAGGTAAGTCTACAGCCATGGCCAAAAGTATTGGCAGTGATGTAAATTTTGTGTTTTGCAGTTTGCTGCTTCAATATTTGTAGATAATTTTTATCACATGTTTCTATGCTATACTGGAAAACAATGATAAGCATTTCAGAAGTTTTAAAGGCTTTTATTGGCCAAAACATTAAATATATGCAAATATTTACAGTGTTGACCCTTGTTCTTCATACACTCTGCAATTCGCTCTGGCATGCTGGATATTATCTTCTGGGCCAAAGCCTGACTGATGGCGATCCATTCTTGACTTATTAGTGCTTGGATTTGATCACAATTTGTGAGCTTCTGCCTCACCTTTGGAGGATTGACCGCAGGTTCTCTATGGGATTACGATCCGGGGAGTTGCCTGGCCATGGATCCAAAATTTCAATGTAATGATCTCTGAGCCACTTCATTATCACTCTTGCCTTGTGACATGGTGCTCCATCATGCTGGAAAATGCACGGATCATCATCAAATTGCTCCTGTATTGTTGGGAGAAGTTATTCTTGCAGGAACTTTTGATAACATTCTGTATTCATGGCAGTGTTTTTGGGCAGAATTGTGAGAGAGCCCACTCCCTTGGATGAAAAGAAACCCCACACATGGATGGTCTCAGGATGCTTCACTGTTGGCACGACACAGGACTCATGGTAGCGTTCACCTTTTCTTCTCCGGACTATCGATTTTCCAGATGTCACAAACAGTCGGAAGGGGGATTCATCAGAGAAAATAACTTTGCACCAGTCTTCTGCTGTCCAATCCTTGTACCTCATGCAGAATTTCAGTCTGTCCTTGATGTTTTTCTTGGAGAGAAGTGGCTTCTTTACTGCCCTTCTTGACACCAGGGCATTGTCCAAAAGTCTTCGCCTCACTGTGCATGCAGATGCACTCACACCGACCTGCTGCCAAAATTCAGCAAGCTCTGCTCTGGTCTCCTCAGGAGAAGACAGTCCTGGAACTTGCTGGACACACTGGGACGTCCTAAAGCGTTCTTCACTGCAGTTGAACCTCTCACCTTGAAGTTATTCATGATCTGGCATATGGTTCTTTCAGGTGCAATATTCTTTGTAGCAATTTCCTTGCATGTGAGACCATTTTGATGCAAAGCGATGATGGCTGCACGTCTTTCTTTAGAGGTAACCATTGCTAACAAGAACACAATGATTGTAAGCACTTCTTGCTTCCTTTTATAGCAAACAGTCTGCTCTTATAATCCAATCAGAATGATAGAGTGATTTCACCTGACTAGTACTTGTTCACACTTTCCAATGTGCTGCTATATGATTAGTGAAATGATGGCTGGTCATTTTGTGCCAGGGCCAAAAAAATAAATAATTTTATATACAAATAGTTAGAAAACTTTGCGAAACACAAAATTTATGTCACTGCAATACATTTGGCCACGGCTGTACTTGCATCTTGTTACCTTAACTTTAATAGTTAATTGCATTCTATAGTGAAGTGAACTTGATTACACAAGTTTCAGCGATCATTTGAATAGTCAATTTATTAGGGTTTTCAGTGCATTAAATCTTTGTTTTCATTCAGTTTTTCTTAATTTACATAGGTTTATGCTTATATAATAATATTTTTTTATATATGTTTACTTATAAAACAAGATGGTACTGATTAGATCTATCTATCTATCTATCTATCTATCTATCTATCTATCTATCTATCTATCTATCTGTCTATCTATCTATCTATCTATCTATCTATCTATCTATCTATCTATCTATCTATCTATCTATATTATATTGGAAAAGGTTGTCGCTGCTCAGCCACAGTCTCATTTGCAAAAATACAATCTTTATAAACCTTTTCAATTGGGTTTCCACCCCCTTCGCAGTACTGCTACCTCCACATCTGAGACCATCAAAACTTTAAGATCTTGGAGGCAAGCAGTAATGGAAGTGGGTGGCAAAACAGATTTGAACTGGGACGTGATGTAGATTTGCGTGTCATCGTCATAACTATGAAAACTAAAACCATGGTGACAGATGTCTCTAGTCTCCCAGTACCTGCCGCTGAAAAACATCCCCACAGCATGATGCTGCCACCACCGTGCTTCACTGTAGGGATGGTATTGGCTAGGTGATGAGCGGCACCTGGTTTCCTCCAGACATGATGCTTTCCATTCAGACCAAAGAGTTCAATATTTGTTTCACCAGACCAGAGAATTTTGTTTCTCATGGCCTGAGAGTCCTTCAGGTGCCTTTTGGCAAACTCCAGGTGGGCTGTCGTGTGCCTTATACTGAGAAGTGTCTTCCATCTGGCCACTCTACCATACAGGCCTGATTGGTGGACAGCTGCAGAGAGGTTGTTCTTCTGGAAGTTTCTCCTCTCCACAGAGAAACGCTGGAGCTCTGTCAGAGTGACCATTGGGTTCTTGGTTACCTCCCTGACTCTTTTTCAATTGCCCAGTTTGGCCGGGTGGCCAGCTCTAGGAAGAGTCCTGGTGGTTCCACAGACTGGAATGACAACATACACACAGACATACACACAGAGATATATACACAAGTCCACAGATTTCTTCCATTTATGGATGATGGAGGCCACTGTGCTTATTGGGACCTTCAATGCTGCAGAAATTTTTCTGTACCCATCCCCAGATCTGTGCCTTGATGCAATCCTGTCTCGGAGGTCTACAGACAATTCCTTGGACTTCATGGCTTGGTTTGTGCTCTGACATGCACTGATAACTGTGCGACCTTATATAGACAGGTGTGTGCCTTTCCAAATCATGTCCAATCAACTGAATTTACCACAGGTGGACTCCAATCAAGCTGTAGAAACATCTCTAGGATGATCAGTGGAAACAGGATGCACCTGAGCTCAATTTTGAGTATTATGGAAAAGGCTGTGAATACTTATGTACATGTGATTTTTTCATTTTTTATTTTTAATAAATTTGCAAAGATTTCAAACAAACTTCTTTCACGTTGTCATTATAGGGTATTGTTTGTAGAATTTTGAGGAAAATAATGAATTTAATCTATTTTGGAATAAGGCTGTAACATAACAAAATGTGGAAAAAGTGAAGCGCTATGAATACTTTCCGGATGCACTGTATATGCGCCCACACACACATACAGTGTGCACACAACATATACGCGCAAAAAAGGACAGCAGCTGAACTACTACAACTCCAACTCTTTAACATTTGTCTTAATTCATTGTCTGGAGTTTTGACTGAACACACACTCTCATATACACACATTCGCACGTTGTCATATACACACATATGAAAATCTTAAATACGCATACACAGTCATTTAGGGTCAAAGCATACTCTTCTACAGAGAGGCACAAAATATATTAATGAAAGATTTCTCCATTCAGTAAAGGGCATTGCAAGTGTGTGTATGGGTTGTACATGTGTGTTTTAAATGAATGAGATATTTGTTGGAGCCCAGAGGTCTTTCTATGTGACACCTGGAGTTCCAACTGTGTTCTGATTGGTTATGGTTCTGTTTACATCTCTAAAGAAAGGATCAACATGGCCACCCATGCTGCCAGCAGCCCATAGAGCTGTCAATCAATCAACACCCCTAGTGACAACTTTGTAAATGTGACAGCCAATCACAAAGCAGAGATAGGCATCAGAGAATGGTCCAGTAACTAATAAACACTCAGCCTTTCAGGACTGAGATCCATCCATGGCCACTATAATATTCTCTGATCTGTGGTACAGTCTTCCCTTATTCATTGATTATCTAAACCATTTTGACATATACTGTATATATACAATGTGTGTATGTGTGTGTGTGTGTGTGTGTGTGTGTGTGTGTATATATAGAGATAGATAGATAGACAGACAGACAGACAGACAGACAGACCGACCACAGCCATCAGGCTGTCACCCATGGACACATCACTGAAAAGCAATTTATGTTGTCAGGGTAATGTCTTTCTGGTATGTATGTATGTATATGTGTATGTGTGTGTTTATTATTGTAGAGATGACTGCTGAGAGCAACCGATATACTGAGAGACACACACACAGAGTCTGGAATGACAACATACACGCAGACATACACACAGATTTATATACACAAGATGGAAGATAAAAAGAACTTATTATTCACATATGAAACATTTATAATGCAAAGCTGGGTTATGGAACTATAAAAGCCAGTGTATAATTAATATAATCTTTTGCAGATCCTTTTCTACTTCTTTTTGCTGAAGTTGGATATTGTTTGTCCATTTTAAGATCTTTAGTGTTATTGTAAAAATTGGTGTTGTGTGTGCATGTGAGTTGAGTAGATTACTTTTAAATAGGTTCTAATCCAAGAGATGCACAGGAGTACAAAATGTCCCGCAGGACTACAGTGACCAGTTTTAATGTGTGTACAGACTCTTTTTGTTTCAAACACATTTTGTTTTATATCATCGTAGGGACTTTCCATAGACTTCTATGGATTTTAAACGGATCTAACAATAATTTCTATCCCCTAACCCTGACCCTGACCCTACCCCTAAACCTCACAGAAACCTTTTTGCATTTTTACATAAAAAAAGCGGTCCTCAAAATGGAGGTTAAACCTGTACACACACACACACACACACACACACACACACACACACACACACACAATCCACTGTAACAATAATCTATATAAGGATTAGAAAATCAATCAGAATCTCTTCTCCATCTCCATCTGTTCCTGTAAAACCTATTTAAACAAACCAAAATGACAGTTAGGTGAATACAAACACTCAAAGGTATTATATGAGTGCTTAACAATCCATCCATAATTACTCACAGGTTCTGAAATGACAGAATAAAATAATAATTACAAAAGCATTTATAAAACTACCATGAAAATAAATATCTCACACACACACGCACGCACGCATATATATATATATATATATATATATATATATATATATATACACACTCACCTAAAGGATTATTAGGAACACCATACTAATACTGTGTTTGACCCCCTTTCGCCTTCAGAACTGCCTTAATTCTACGTGGCATTGATTCAACAAGGTGCTGAAAGCATTCTTTAGAAATGTTGGCCCATATTGATAGGATAGCATCTTGCAGTTGATGGAGATTTGTGGGATGCACATCCAGGGCACGAAGCTCCCGTTCCACCACATCTTGGGTTGAGATCTGGTGACTGTGGGGGCCATTTTAGTACAGTGAACTCATTGTCATGTTCAAGAAACCAATTTGAAATGATTCGAGCTTTGTGACATGGTGCATTATCCTGCTGGAAGTAGCCATCAGAGGATGGGTACATGGTGGCCATAAAGGGATGGACATGGTCAGAAACAATGCTCAGGTAGGCCGTGGCATTTAAACGATGCCCAATTGGCACTAAGGGGCCTAAAGTGTGCCAAGAAAACATCCCCACACCATTACACCACCACCAGCAGCCTGCACAGTGGTAACAAGGCATGATGGATCCATGTTCTCATTCTGTTTACGCCAAATTCTGACTCTGTCATCTGAATGTCTCAACAGAAATCGAGACTCATCAGACCAGGCAACATTTTTCCAGTCTTCAACTGTCCAATTTTGGTGAGCTCTTGCAAATTGTAGCCTCTTTTTCCTATTTGTAGTGGAGATGAGTGGTACCCGGTGGGGTCTTCTGCTGTTGTAGCCCATCCGCCTCAAGGTTGTGCGTGTTGTGGCTTCACAAATGCTTTGCTGCATACCTCGGTTGTAACGAGTGGTTATTTCAGTCAAAGTTGCTCTTCTATCAGCTTGAATCAGTCGGCCCATTCTCCTCTGACCTCTAGCATCAACAAGGCATTTTCGCCCACAGGACTGCTGCATACTGGATGTTTTTCCCTTTTCACACCATTCTTTGTAAACCCTAGAAATGGTTGTGCGTGAAAATCCCAGTAACTGAGCAGATTGTGAAATACTCAGACCAGCCCGTCTGGCACCAACAACCATGCCACGCTCAAAATTGCTTAAATCACCTTTCTTTCCCATTCTGACATTCAGTTTGGAGTTCAGGAGATTGTCTTGACCAGGACCACACCCCTAAATGCATTGAAGCAACTGCCATGTGATTGGTTGATTAGATAATTGCATTAATGAGAAATTGAACAGGTGTTCCTAATAATCCTTTAGGTGAGTGTATATATATATATATATATATATATATATATATATATATATATATATATATATAAAATAATACTAATCATTTTTATTTATATAGTGCCTTTCAAGGACCCAAGGACGCTTTACGAAGCATATGTAAAAACAGAAATTCACATATAAAGTTATTTCAAGCATGTAAGCAAGCACACATAATCAATCAAAACACAAACTAAACTTAGAAATGACAAGCAAATACCAGCACTGGATCTAAGAGTGCGGATGAGAACATAAGGGTGGGTTCATTCTGTCTAATATGAAGGTGCTAATCCATGAAAGGCTTTAAAGACTAAGACAAGAATTTTGAACCGTATGCGATAGGTAATTGGGAGCCAGTTTAGTTGGCCAAGGATAGGAGTGATGTGAGCTGATTTCTTGTTATGTGTGAGAACAGGAGCAGCAGAGTTTTGAACAAGTTGTAAGCGGTGGAGTACTTTTGCAGGTAAACCGGCAAACAGAAAGTTATAGAAATCTAAATGAGAGGTTATGAAAGCATAGATTAAATTTTTTGCATTTTTAAAGCTTAGTGAAGAATGTAGGCGGGCAGTAGCGGATCCTGGCATAGGCAATATAGCCAGGCGCTAATGGCGGCAACGCTCTCTGGGGCGACACATCAGGGTAACTGATCGATCCCCCTGCACAGAGCTTGCAAGATTTCAATGGTAGAAAGATTCCCCGAATTGTGCCATCTTGCCCCTGGTGCACGAGGGGTGAAAGGTGCCCCAAATAAGTATCAACCATGTGATTGCTGGGCAGATTTGACAAAGTCATTGTTGATTTTGCATCAGTGAAATCTAGGGGCGGAGAGTTAAATTTGAAATTATGTGTAATAACACAAGTAGCAATCTGTAAGTATTCTGCCATTTTCTTTACTTATTGACTCTATTGTGCAATTTAAGTTATGTATGCATAAAGTACATGTTAATATAATTAGCCATTTATATATATATATATCTGCTATGAAGGTGTATACAGTGCATCCGGAAAGTATTCACAGCGCTTCACTTTTTCCACATTGTGTTATGTTACAGCCTTATTCCAAAATAGATTAAATTCATTATTTTCCTCAAAATTCTACAAACAATACCCCATAATGACAACGTGAAAGAAGTTTGTTTGAAATCTTTGCAAATTTATTAAAAATAAAAAATGAAAAAAATCACATGTACATAAGTATTCACAGCCTTTGCCATGATACTCAAAATTGAGCTAAGGTGCATCCTGTTTCCACTGATCATCCTTGTGATGTTTTTACAGCTTGATTAGAGTCCACCTGTGGTAAATTCAGTTGATTGGACATGATTTGGAAAGGCACACACCTGTCTATATAGGGTCCCACAGTTATCAGTGCATGTCAGAGCACAAACCAAGACATGAAGTCCAAGGAATTGTCTGTAGACCTCCGAGGCAGGATTGTATCGAGGCACAGATCTGGGGATGGGTACAGAAACATTTCTGCAGCATTGAAGGTCCCAGTGAGCACAGTGGCCTCCATCATCTGTAAATGGAAGAAGTTTGGAACCACCAGGACTCTTCCTAGAGCTGGCCGCCTTGCCAAACTGGGCAATCGGGGGAGAAGGGTCTTAGTCAGGGAGGTGACCAAGAACCCAATGGTCACTCAGACAGAGCTCCAGCATTTCTCTGTGGAGAGAGGAGAACCTTCCAGAAGAACAACCGTCTCTGCAGCACTCCACCAATCAGGCCTGTATGGTAGAGTGGCCAGATGGAAGCCACTTCTCAGTATAAGGCACTCGACAGCCCACCTGGAGTTTGCCAAAAGGCACCTGAAGGACTCTCAAACCATGCAAAACAAAATTCTCTGGTCTGGTGAAACAAATATTGAACACTTTGGCCTGAATGGAAAGCATCCTGTCTGGAGGAACCCAGGTGCCGCTCATCACCTAGCCAATACCATCCCTACAGTGAAGCATGGTGGTGGCAGCATCATGCTGTGGGGATGTTTTTCAGCAGCAGGAACTGGGAGACTAGTCAGGATCGAGGGAAAGATGAATGCCGCAATGTCCAGAGACATCCTTGATGAAACCTGCTCTGGACCTCAGACTGGGGTGAAGGTTCATCTTCCAACAGGACAATGACCCTAAGCACACAGCCAAGTTAACAAAGGAGTGGCTATGGGACAACTCTGTGAATGTCCTTGAGTGCCCAGCCAGAGCCCAGACTTGAACCCGATTGAACATCTCTGGAGAGATCTGAAAATGATTGTGTACCGACGCTCCCCATCCAACCTGATGGAGCTTGAGAGGTCTGCAATAAAGAATGGGAGAAACTGCCCAAAAATAGGTGTGCCAAGCTTGTAGCATCATACACAAAAAGACTTGAGGCTGTAATTGGTGCCAAAGGTGCTTCAAAAAAGTATCGAGCAAAGGCTGTGAATACTTAGGTACATGTGATTTTTTTTTGTTTTGAATTTTTAATAAATTTGCAAAGATTTCAAACAAACTTCTTTCACATTTTGAGGAAAATAATGAATTTAATACATTTTGGAATAAGGCTGTCCATCCATCCATCCATCCATCCATCCATCGTCAACCGCTTATCCTGTACAGGGTCGCTGGAGCCTATCCCAGCTAACATTGGGCGAAAGGCGGGGTACAACCTGGACAGGTCGCCAGTCCATCGCAGGGCCACACATATACAAACAATCACTCTCACTCACATCCACACCTAGGGCAATTTTTTGGGAGACATCAATTAACCTATCCTACATGTCTTTGGATGGTGGGAGGAAGCCGGAGCACCTGGAGAGAACACACGCAGACACAGGGAGAACATGCAAACTCCACACAGAATGGTCAGGGCAACCGGGGTTTGAACCCACAACCTTCTTGCTGTGAGGCGACAGTGCTAACCGCTGCACCACCGTGCGCTGTGAATACTTTGGTGGTGACAGACCTTGAGGGCCAGATTTAATGAGAAAGTTATTTTTCAGAGCTTATAATTACATCCTCCCCCACATGTCAGGTGTGTGTGTGTGTGTGTGTGTGTGTGTGTGTGTGTGTTTTGGGTGGGAGGTGATGGCACTAGGTGGCATGAATGACTTTGAGCTTGTTTTTACCATGACGGTTTAAAGCGATCGGTCACTTATATCTATGTGAGTAATATTATACCCCTATTATAGTTACTTATACCCTGTTAAAGAATGCAGGATTCAAAGGTCATGCTTTGATTTTGACACAAAGTCAGTGCCTGCGTACACTCGAACGCAAGCCTGTATAGTCCATTTCAAGGACTGTTTATTGGTGATGTCAAGTGATGTCATTGTTCCATGAACATGTTCTGCTAGTCAAAACAGATACAGGCCAATT
Source organism: Moxostoma hubbsi (assembly GCA_032164185.1). NCBI lineage: Eukaryota > Metazoa > Chordata > Actinopteri > Cypriniformes > Catostomidae > Moxostoma > Moxostoma hubbsi. Next base: position 56,386,479 of record JAVLUX010000001.1, read on the forward strand.
CTATTAAAATGAATGTGAGAAATTTGAATGCACAACAGCAGTCACTGGTCAATGGATGTAGAAAGGAAGTCCCACCTTACAGGTAAAATATCCAATCACCTTTTAGATACAGAAATAGCCTGACAATCAACTCGAGAAGGTGCATACATTAGCTATATAATTTTTAGCGTAATCTGAGGTAAAGAAACACAATTATACCAGTTATGACAAAACAACACACCCCTCCTGTGAATTATCATCCCCTGCCTCGCTTAATGGGGCTCGTGTGATCTCAATGAAGAGCCTCATCACTGCTGCCTTTAAACACTGAGTGTGCCTCTCCTCAGGAGACCGGTCTCTACTTGCTGTCGTCTTCACAGGACCCCCCAAATTTGACTGCTTATTTGAAATATGTTTGTTGATCGTAATCTTGACTGACCGTTTTGGAGATTTTGGTCTTTCCCCATTCAAGTAGATAGGAGCAGCACTTTCATGACGCTTGTTTATATGTGTTTATAGTTATAAAAATAACTGCCCAAACTGAGTGTTCCAAAGACTGCCGCTGAGTGGACTGACTTACCTTGAAAAAGTGACTCGTGGAAATAAGTTCGGACCATTCTAATTCCTTTGTTTTTGTTTACATTCTTGAAACGGTCCATACCAAAGTCTTTCTAGCAAGTCAGTCCTCTGTCGGCCATCTTTGGAACGATTTCGGGAGACTATTTCCAGTCATGCCAGTGCAGCTTCTATCTACTTGAATGAGGGAACACTGAAATCAAGATTGCCATCCAAGAACATCAGCAAATAACTTTCAAATCAGCAATAAAATTTTATAATATTGGACTCATAAATTGTGCTTCTTTACCTCATATTATGCTAAAACATGCAATTGTACCATATTTTTAATGCGTATGCACATTAGTGAGTTGATTGACAGGCGATGCCTGTATCTAAAAGGTGATTGGCTCTTTACCGGTAAGGTGAGACTTCCTTTCTACATCAATTGACCATTGAGTGCTAGAGCTTCTTGGCTGGGCATTCCAATCTCTCTCAGTAATTTAAGAAGAAGTGGCCCGTCTCTGCTAAATATTCTTTGTCTATTCTCAATTTAACGGTGTGCGCATTAACTGGTGTTTGAAACATGCACTCTATGACTGCTATGAGATGCTGGACATTTTTTCTTCAGGAGTTTAGACCCATACAGATTCTTTATATTCCTTCAGACTCAAGTTTTACAAATGCAGGTATCTCCTGACCTCTCACACACGCACACTTGGCATTCATATCTACTGTTGTTGTTTTTACCTTCATCTCCTGTTATTTACCGTGATTATGTCTTCTTCTAGCATTTCTTTGTGACAGCAATGGCTCAAATATGTGTGTTGCCACCTTGTGGATCCAATAATTTGTGCAAATAATTCTAGGCACATGAGCATTCTGCAGTTCAAAGATGCATGGTTAGAAAAATCGAGAAGGGTAAACCTGCAGGCATTGCTACAAAAAGGGGCTGTTGCTCCAAATCGCCATTGAAGATATAGGAAGCCTCTTACCTAATCCTTTCCCTAACCTTAACCGTGAGTGGAATTGATGCCCCCTTTTGGAGTTGGTGCAACCCCCCTTTGTATTAACCATGCCCCTTTTGGAATAACCCCGCCCTCTTTTGGAGATTCCGCCCCCATTTGGAGGTCTCCGGCCTGCTGCTATACCTACTTGGAAAAATCGGGCTGCACCACTGATATCCACCTTTTTCCTGATCACTGAGGAGTTCCAGGATTTGACTGTTTTCAATTTCCGGTCTCCAGTGTTTTCACTCGCATTGGCAAATATTCTTCGTGGGTAATGTAATGTTTAAGGTATTACATTTGTAAAAATTTTCAAAAAACATTCAGAAACTTCACAGAGTACAGATAACCATTTTTTTATAGACAGTGCCTCACTTGAGTGTGGAGATCACATGAAGCGATGGTCATAGGTTAGTTTTACACTTCTTGTTATTTGGGTAGCCTTCCACAAGCTTCTCACAATAAATTGCTGGAATTTTGGCCCATTCATCAAGACAGAACAGGTGTAGCTGAGTCAGGTTTGCAGGCCTCCTTGCTCACACATGCATTTTCAGTTCTGCCCACAAATTTTCTATCAGACTGAGGTCAGGGCTTTGTGATGGCCACTCCAATACCTTGACTTTGTTGCCTTTAAGCCATTTTGCCACTAATTTGGAGGTATGCTTGGGGTCATTGTCCATTTGGAAGACCCAATTGTGACCAAGCTTTAACTTCCAGGCTGATGTCTTGAGATGTTGCTTCAATATATCCACATAATTTTCCTTCCTCATGATGCCATCTGTTTTGTGGAGTGCATCAGTCCCTCCTGCAGCAAAGCACTCCCACAACATGATGCTGCCACCCCCATGCTTCATGGTTGGGATGGTGTTCTTTGGCTGGCAAGCCTCACCCTTTTTCCTACAAACATAATGTCATTATGGCCAAACAGTTACATTTTTGTTTCATCAGACCAGAGGACATTTCTTCAAAAAGTAAGATCTTTGTCCCCATGTGCACTTGCAAACTGTAGTCTGTTTTTTTATGGTGGTTTTTGAACAGTGGCTTCTTCTTTGCTGAGCATCCTTTCAAGTTATGTTGTTTTAGGACTCGTTTTACAGTGGATATAGATACTTGTTTACTTGTTTCCACCAGCATCTTCACAAGGTCCTTTGCTGTTGTTCTGGGATTGATTTGCACTTTTCTCACCCAACTATGTTAATCTCTAGGAGACAGAATGCTTCTTCCTGAGCTATATGATGGCTGCATGGTTGTAGGCCTTCAAATACATCCACAGGTAGGCCTCAAATTCAGTACACCTCCTATAAAAAGCTAACTGACTAATTGTCCAAATGCTTGAAATTATTTTTTGAAAATTTTCAAGCTGCTCAATGGCATAATTATCTTAGTGTATGTAAACTTCTGACCCACTGGAATTGTGATATAGTCAATTAAAAGTGAAAGTCAGTAAACAATTGTGGGAAAAATTACCCATGCCATGCACAAAGTAGATGTCCTAAATTACTTTCAAAAACTATATCTTGCTAATAATCTGTGGAGTGGTCAAATGTCTTCAAGTAAACCTCTGACTTCAGCTGTATCCTTCTCCATCTTTTTGTTGTTGTTGTTGTTCTTGCTTCCTCTTATGGCGGATCCTCAGTTTTTCTTCTTCTTTATCCTTGAGAGCGGCTGTCCTGTAAATGACACGACTCTGTGCTGCTCTCTAATGTCTGGTAGACATAACAAAGCAATTGTACTGCGCATGTGTTGAACCGGTCCATTTGCACTCATCCACTTGAGGTACACTTTCAAAGCTGAGCACAAAGCTGTGTGCGAGACGGAACGGAACACACAAAATGAAGTATACCTGGGCCTTAACAGTGAAGCCACTGCGCTGCCATATTGCTATTCCAATGTCCCAATTGACTTAATAGTCTGGAATTTCTCCTGTTTCTTAAAAGCCTGAGAGAGTTATGTGACACTGTGAGGATGTGATTTTTGAGTCCTACATGCCCACATTATATGTTATAAGTTGTATGATATGTATTTGTTGTCTTTTTGTTGTCTAAGGGTGCACATTAGGCAAGAAAGAAATACAACAAAAGTTTTTCTTTTGTTTTATTAATTTGAAGTTCGTTTGATTCTTCTTACCTCTCTCTTGGTTCATGACTGCAGCATGGCTCCAGGAGTGGGTTTTAAGAGTATGTCCGGCCTATCTGTTTCCTGTTTTATACAGTAATCATGGAATTATGGGTAATGTAGGACTGGTCAACTAGGCCTTCTGTTGAGAAGCATTCACTGATTATAGTATATGTATTGTTAATGTTAGATGTGGTAATATATGGTGTATTTGTTATTTTCTGTATTTATGTGGATTATTTTATGTTTTAATGTTAATTGTTAAGAGTTTGTTTATTTATGTATTTATCTTGTATTGTGTTGATTATTTTTTCCCCTGTGAGGGTCAGAAGGTTTGATCCTTAGGTTAAAAATGTGGTGTCTTTGTCTGATTAATCAGTCCTGAAGTGGACCCTCCATGAGTAAGGTCAAAGGTTTTTTTCTCCATGGTATGTACGTTTGCTCAATAGACATATATATCTGCAAATTAGGAGAGTAAAAAAGGCCAATAAATTGTTTATTGTATATGAGCATTGTCTCCTGATCCCTTTCTTGGTCAACACCCCACAGATGCTCCTGTTGAGTGAGGTTTATACACATTGCACAGCTATCTATCAGCTGGCTCCCATTACATATAATCTGTATCAAACAGTATCCACCTATAACAAACTTCAGTGGCAACAAAACAAAAGTTCACTGAAACTGTGGTAAAATAATAACAGATATTTTCAATTATTTATTGTGAACATCGAAGTGTTTGTTCAGAGTTACTTGTTTTATGTTTTTATCAAAAAGTGCCTTGTTCTCGTGGTCACTTAAATAAGAGCGCACACTCTCTCTCCCTCTATCACACGTGTCAACTTTGTCGTAGACAATAAAGTGACCCTGAACGTTTGGTCAATTTCATTGCAAGCCAACTTGATGGGCCGGGACGTCTGCATGACTGCGGTCAAGCCAGCCGCGATTTAGATCCGAGTGCACACATATTGCAGTTCTTGACGCCTGTTGAGTGCAGAAGAAAGCGAGTCTTGCTATATTGATGAAAACGCGTTTATTAAGTGTTTGTGATGTGCTGCCTGGCGTTTAGTAATATGTTTGATTTAGCCTATGTGAAAGGTGCCTAACTTTACATTTATATATAATAAATTGTACTTTTCTGCCAAGGATCTCTCATTGTCCTTCATACCTTGTAGGTCAATTAAAAACTGTATAGAAAATTAAAGGGAAAAACTACTTTTTGTTATGTCGAGATCACGAGAAAATTAAGTCGTGATCACGAGAAAACAACTTTTTGTTATGTCGAGATCACGAGAAAATTAAGTCGTGATCACGAGAAAACAACCTTAGTTATGTCGAGATCACGAGAAAATGAGACAGAAAAAAAATTATAACGCAAGGCCTCTTTGAGCTTCCGTAGTTCATCCATATCTGTCTCTAAATTTGAGTGTAATTAATTATTATATGTCAAACTTGGGCTCAAACTTTCTCAACACACTTGACATAGTAAGATAATCACTCAATACTCCAAATGATCAACTTAACTGTCAATTGTTTTTTAATCTTTGTATCCTCAATTGCAATATACACAATTGCTAAAACACACATTCTTGTAAACAAAACGCAAGTCTTGTAAACACCTAATGATCCATTTTTTTAATCTCTTTTGCCCTGGAACACAAAATATTCTCTCTCTCTCCTTTTCTTTTTCTGGCATTGACACTCATCCCTATCTCCTGTCCTACACCCTCTCTCCCCTTTCAGGTCGAAATAGTGATCATGGCCACTGTTTCATCGGCTCTTTGCACTTCTCAGTTCTATTAAGATTGATGGTGTGCTGTGCTATAAATGACAGTGCTAAGTCTGGCCATAGCGCGCGCGTGCGCGTTTGTGTGTGTGTGTGTGTGTGTGTGTGTGTGTGTGGCTGCCTTCTACACAAAAACTTCCTCCTCTTTCTTTTCTTCTAGCAACCAGTCACTGTTTGTTTTTTATTTACATACCATTTTGGGGCGGGTTTATCTGAAATAGTTTAATAATAGATTAGAATCTGAACAATTCAAATTGTTGCAGAGCAGTGACTGTCAGTGATTGGCTGTGCAAACAATCACATCTGAAAAAATGTCTGCTCATGGATATCTACAAGTAATTTACTTCAGTGTTCGAATTGAGTCTGTTGAGTCTATTTTAATTCATTGTAAGACAAGAGAAAGACTTTAGGCTCAAAAATAGAAAATGTTTTAGAATTTAAATTGTCATCACCATGGCTGAGATGCATAGTTCAATAAAGAGCTATAAGTCACACCTTAGAATACATTAACTTTTTGATTACATTATTTATTTTTTCTGTCATCACTATCATTTATCAGTATGGCTTGCGTATTTATAGATATTGAGGAAGGGCTGCTCGTCACAGGCCAACATAATAAATGGACAAAGATAATAACTTTACTGTTTGATCGTGAGCTAACATATAGTGTTAGATAAGTACTAGGAAAACTATACACATATTAATTGCATGCATATTAATGAACCTCTAGCAATTGTTTAGTTTTAAGAAAAATATTATTTAATGTTAGTAATTTAGGTTCCCCGTCTGTCGCTCACTTCGACGTTGTGTCGAAGAAGCGACACTAGGGGTCTCTCTTGAGCGCCAAATATGCCTCTGATCTATGAAAAAAGGCCAATGAGAAGTAGGCAGACAGTATTTGCATACCCCGCCCCTGGACATACGGGTATGAAGGCGGGGAAATGGGTCGAGTTCATTCAAAATTTTCTTCTGAGCCGATGGTCGTGTATGCAGTCAGCTGCGAGTTACACACCCGTTCCTGTTCCTCTGACGCTTGCCAGATGTTGGATCTACGGCGCAGTTCAGTGGCTTTCTCCTTCTCTGCACGGCAGTGCAGCTTGCCCCTGGGCGCTTCAACAGCGCAAAAAGTAAAAGAGTTATTTAAAAGAGTGATTTTCTCTAAAAGAGTTTTTTCCTCTAAAAGAGCAATACACAGCTGGCGTTGAACGTCCTTTTCTGGATGCGTCTTTATAAAGATGCCTTTCCGCCCCTGTGTGCCCTGAGGCAACAGCGGTTTGCCTCACAACCAGCCTGCCTATTTTCTAGAGCTCGAGGTGGATGAGCTCGCCGCTGCATCGGAGAGTGTGGCTGGCGTCTGACGCGGAGGACTCCCCTGGGCTACCGCTTTCGGGCCAGCATGCCCAGGCTGAGGCTGATGCGCAGATGTCCGATATGCTTGCCCAGGCCGCCGCCAGTGTGGGGCTGGACTGGAACCCTCCGTACTCTCAGCCGCGGTGCATGGGGAAGGGTACGTGCAGTCTGACACAGCTGGTTGCCTTTGCACGTAAAATACCTGCCTGCTCCTGTGACAGCAGTACACGTACATGGCTCAGCGCATGGCGTGATTTAAATTGGACACCTAGTGTCGCTTCTTCAACACAACGTTGAAGTGAGCGACAGACAGGGAACGTCTAGGTTACATATGTAACCTCCATTCCCTGATGGAGGGAACGAGACGTTGTGTCCTCCCGGCCATGTCGCTGAGCCGAGCCACTGCTGTGGCCAAACCATTTCCGGCTCCTCAGAAAAATCCTTAATGAACTCGACGTATTTCCCCGCCTTTATACCCGTATGTCCGGGGGCGTTGTATGCAAATACTGTCTGCCTAATCCTCATTTGCCTTTTTTCATAGATCAGAGGCATATTCGGCGCTCAAGAGAGACCCCTAGTGTCGCTTCCTCGACACAACATCTCGTTCCCTCCATCAGGGAATGGAGGTTACATACGTAACCTAGACGACTACCAATAATCATATATCAAAGAAAAATTATATCTTGCCATTATTGAAAAGTGAAAATCAGTATTCACTCTGCCAGTGTCACGGCCGTCACGTCTGTAAGTTCCTTTATAAAACTTACTGTTTAGACTTTTCTGATGTCAAAATAAAAAATGTATTATTTAAAAAAAAACTTGGAAAGATAATGGCCAATGTTAGGTTGTGTCACCACAAAACATTTTTTTTTTTAATCTAGTTTTATGTTTGTAGTGTTCTATTTTTGATGAAACAAGTGGATCCCCCCCCCCACGTTACATTATTTTGGCCTTATGGGTGGTCTCTTAACTCTTATGTGGGGTTGAGAATAGTGGTTTACTTGCTATGAAGTGCTTTTATATTCATGAAGTTTAGCATGATTTGAATGAATACATGCATACAGGGGTATTCAACATATTACAGTGGCAGAGTTGTAATTGTGCAATACAACCTCAAAACTGTCCAGGAAGTAGAGATCAACCAAAATAATTAGTTTTTCTGTCAGATAAAGATATTGATTATTTTAAAGTTTATGCGTCCGATAACCAAAATGCAAAACCACTTACTACTTTTATGTTTTATTTCTAATTTGTAATGCTAAATAATCATTAATGTACAACTGAAAACATATTGTGCATTATGTATAATTTGTTATTATTATTATCAATAATAATTATGACACTGATAATAATAATAATAATAATAGAATTTATATTAATAAAACCGTGAATTATTAATATTTTTTTTATTCATAAAAATTAATGTCATTTTAATTTTGAAATTTAATTTAATAATGTAATTAATGTAATATTGATGATAATGTATTATTATTATTATTAAGAAGTATTACTAATATTATTGTTGACAAATAATTGTTGCCAATTATGACAAAGTGGAATGTTTCCAAACGGAGATATAAACAAGAATTTGCAGATTAACGGATTAAGTAAAAAAGTGTGATTATATGTAAAAGATCTGAAGTGTATAATAATAAATAAAAAGACTGTTCACACCTATGTGTTTGTGTGTCTTAAATAAGTGTGTGAAGGAGGTTGTAGCATCTGATGAGAGCTGCCTGGAGCATCGTTCCTGCTCGGTATCCGGAGAGGACTGAGCTGAACTTGAGTTTTGATTTATCCAAGCCAAAGAAAGTTTAGATGCCTGGCAAAATTCAGAGAAGACGTTTATAGAAGATATCAGTTTCTCAGACCCACACACACTTGCACATAAATCCACATGTCCACATAACCTCACACACATTCATAAACAGACTTTCACGATGGAAGATTGGTTAAGGCACAGACTGTAATGAGAAGCTTTTTCCTAATTGTTTATTCGTGATTAAATCAGAAGAGAATGTGGCCAACATTGAGCATGGCTAGATATAAGGCTCTGAAAACGGGCTTGAACTGAAGCCATTAATCAGAGGGATGATGGGATTTGATGACAAAGATTAAATGAGTGTAAGAGACACCAGTCAGCTTCAGATTACTGCAACTGTCATCAAATACCACCCAGGCCATTAACAGGTCATGCAGACCCGAGCTTCAACAAGAGACTCTCGCCCCACACATACACGCATATCAGCCACCACCAGCACAGCTCAAGCCTGATGACCACAGGTGCTCCACTCACACACTCTATCCACTTGTCCTTTCACACTTGCCGGAAATTCTTCTCCATTTTTTCATCAGAGTGAAATGTCCTGCACTCAGCATTTTTTGACATGCCCCCTTTGACAACCTCTCGCTTAACGCTGTTTCCAGCCTATTTATGACAAGAAAGACAAGGATAGTGTTGTCCACATTTACGGCATTATTTAAGGACTTTGAGAGGAATGCAGGACAAACAGACTCCTCTCACTGTGAATTCAGTGACAGCAGGTTGAAAGTTCTTCAGCTAAAATTGGTCTTTGCATACCGAAATCGGAACCACTGCCCCCAGTGGCTGAAGCTGGAAGTGTTTTTGAACGTATGGGCAGAATGTCCATGGAGGGACACCAAAAGCAAGATGTTTAAATGATGTAATACAGTGAAAAGGAATGCATTTTTTATTAACTATACCCCAAACACCAAGCATAAACATAACCATCAGTTGAGTATAAATGTAATCCAGGGAGAACACCTCATCTGATTTGCACTCTTCATTGATTACGTAAAAGCGATTATTCCTGGTTTCCATGCGGTGATGTGAGTCATATGGGGGTCAATGATTGGGGTCAATGTCAGGGCACTGGAACATTTGGTAGCAACATGTCAACATGCAATTAGTTTGTTCAAATCGAATGCCAATCTTGCCAATCAATCCCAAATGTATACATTCATGTCACAAGGTTTCATTTTAAATATACTTGCCTGGCTAACATGTAACTTTTTTCATCATGAGAAGTGAACAGGAATGTCATTCAATAGCAGATATAGGCATAGGCGATATAGGCAGGCGCCAAGTGTGCAGCACAATACGGTACCTGATCTATCGGCCCTGCACAGAAATCACAAGATCGCGATGGGGGAATGGTGCCCCGAGTTATTCCTGACAGGCTACTCAGCCTAAAAGGCTATAAATGGTTAGGAACCATAATCAACAGTATAGGTACACCGTGACACAGGATCGACTCAGTGGTCTTGTGAAAATAAACATCAACCATGTGATTGCTGGGCATATTTTGATTTTGCATCAATGAAAACTAGGAGGGAGGGTTAAATTTGAAATTATGTGTAGTAGCACAAGTAGCAATCTGTAAGTATTCTGCCATTTATTTATTGACTATAATTTAATTGAGAAATTTAAGCTCTATAAATAATGTACGTTAAAATAATTTGCCATATATATATATATATATATATATAGACGTGATATGATATATGTGTGGAAAGATCGATAATCCCTTTTTATTGTAAATCTCCACTTACACTTTCAGATCTGAAAGTAAAACTAAACAAGCATCAAATGTGAGTTTAAGGTGTGAAAGTGGAGATATAGAGTAAAACAAGTACTTAAATATTTAAAGACAATATCTGAAGACAAGGATTTAACCACTGGAGTCTTATGGACTACCTTTATGTGATTTTAGAAGCTTCAAAGTTCTAACCAACATTTACTTGCATTGTATGGACCTACAAAGCTGAGATATTCTTCTAAAAATGTTTTCATTTGTGTTCAGCAAAAGAACGAATGACATACACATCTGGGATGGCATGAGGGTGATTAATTGATGATAAAATTTTATTTTGGGGGGGAACTAACTCTATATATAATGTGTTAAAGCATAGTTCTGTAAAAAACGAAGTTGTTAACATCGTGAAATCCATAAATGTCGGATCTCACATAGGGCTCCAAGTAAGCCAGATCTGTCACTGATGTTATCAATATTAACATTTATAATCAATAAATGCATAGTTGTCAGAAATGCTTTAAGCCTAAAAGTTTTTTTCTTGGTCCTTCTGTAATGTTAGAACATCTAATACAGATCAAATTAATCATGAATTCAGATAAAAACATGAAATAAACATGTTTTTTGTTTGTATGTTTGTTTGTTTTACTACCAAAGTACAAAGTAAACAAAAAAAATTGATTTAGGCTACTTATTTAGGCAATGTTGAAGATGTAGCAATATCACTGGAGTATTTTTGGATATTCATTTAGCAAGAAATGATATTATGTTTTGAATTTAAAGTAACAAGAAATAATTTAGTCATTACATAATTTACTTTATAATGTACCTTTTTCTTTTCAATGTTTATCTTCAATATTTTTGATCAAACATAAACAAACCACAAACTTCATAAAAGGCCAAAATATTTATGTGGTCCTCCCAACAAATTATCCACTGTTTGTCAAAATGTGCTGCTTGTCTGTGAGTTCTCCATGGTAGTTAATGGGCACTTACCTGTGTCCAGAATATATGTTTTATGATTAGTTACGAATAGTCGCCCACAACACAGAGACAGTGAAAAACATAGATTTCTAAAACACCATTTACTGTCCAGAATTTGTGCGAGTCATACGTAATGCAGAACATGAGGCTCCTTTTTAAAGTGAACTGTAACCATGCTATTAGTGGGTATTGAAGTTTAATGTCTGACAATTTTGCTTATGTAATGCACCAGGAGACACACGGATGAATATATGTAATGGTGCATAGTTATGTGATGTGGCCTGAGTTTCACTGATGGAAATAAAGCTTGCTTTCTTCCCAAACCATAATGGATGTATGAGGAGCTGTTAAACAAGAATGAATTATTCATGATTAGAGTGAAATGTTTAACATATAAAGTTCTGCACTTTCTAGCACTGATGCGTTTAATGTTTTTTTGTTATTATTATTTGAAAAACTGATTCTGTACTTAGAATGATTTGAACAGATGTAAATGTACAAAGATAGATTGTACAATTAATAAAAGGCTTACGTAAATATTTGACATCTATAAACAGGGTATGGGTGAGAGAACAAAGATGGAAAAGTGCAAAAATGAGAAGAGAGTGATTGGTGCCAAGCACTGAGGGACCAAAAGATGATACCTAATGCCTATACACTGACATGAAAAGAGTAACTTGGCAAAATAGTTGAGATCGGAGTTCATCAGCAAAATCTAAATCACATCTGTAGCTGAGTTATATTACACTTTATTACTAGATGAAAATCATCATAGACAAAAAATAAACAAGCTTGTGTACTTTATTCACCATTTGTTTGTTCAATTACAGAGTAGTTAGTAACGGACAGTTAAAAAAATTATTTAGGAATTTTTAATTATATTATCAACAGCATTTGTGGCATAATGTTGACATACTACATTTAAAAAAACAAAACAAAAAAAAAAGAAGCAGAAATCAGTTACGGTAAGGCACTTACAGTGGAAGGGAATAGGGCGTGTCCAGCATTAAAATCCGCACTGTTGTGCATGTGGTGATTTGCGTGTGGATGCCACGGAGAATAGCAAGAGCCTCCACTCGCACTAGGTCACCGGTAATACGCTCAACAAGCCACATGATAAGATGCTCGGATTGCCGGTTTCAGACGCGTAGGTAACTGAGATTCATCCTCCACAACAAGGACTTAAGAGCACATTGGGAATTGGGTTATCAACATTATGCCACTGTGACACTGCCACAAACGCTGTTGCTTGAGAGTAGCTTGTTTGTTGCTTGGCAGCTGCAAACTCTTGGAGTTATTATTATTATTAACAACAAATGTAACTGTCCATTGATGTATTTTATCAAATTGCTGCTGTTGTCAAGTTATAAAAGGAAAATCACTGTAATTCACAGCCTCTTGTGGATTTTTGCTTTATTTAATTATCACATTGTGCCAGTAGCCTCCTGTATATAAATACACACAAATTTGATATCTGTTCTCCACTGCCATTGCTGGCCTCAGAGTGTTAATGTCCTCAGATTTACTGATAATCAGCCAGCAATGTGATGTATGTGATGTGCGTGTGTGTGTGTGTGTATATGGGTTTACTATGTGTGTGAGGTTTGCCAGCAGGCTGTCACCTGTTATTCAGATACAGCAAGCTAACCATTCCTGTTCTAAAATAAAAGTACCCAACAACCTTCTCTCTCTGCACATGTTGTTTGTCTATCACCTTTAGTCCACAACAGGTGTCTCAGTGGTTCCGGTTCTGGAGACTGGCCATAGTCCTGAAAGCTGCTGTACAAGTGGTTTAATCCAGTCCATCACCTTATTATACCAATAGTAATACTAGTACTGAAATTCAAGATTGCTATTAAAAATTCCTAGAGCTATTTGAGTATTTTTTTAATTAATTTTTTTGTAAAATAGGCATAATTCACACACTACCTTTTTAAGTTCCCTAATTTGTTTTAGAGTTGCAAAAGACTTAAGTGTAAAAAGCTGGTAACGTTCAGAGAGTCTTGCACAACATCAAGACTGATGCAGACACATATACTCAACTGAAACCTAACCATATATTGAGTACATGAAGATGATCTGTGTAACTTCACACTCATTTACTGTTTTCACATAAACAGTCATATGTTGTTGACATTATTGCTCTATTGTGGACAAATGCTTTTAGTATTTCTACCACTGAATAATTTAATTTCACACTTAACTGTCCATACTTTATGGTTAGTTTTGTTGTCAGAGATAAGTTGAAGCTTTTTGCCTTTACGTGCATGAATACAAACTGTTTGTGTGTGTGTATATACACCTCTAGGAGTCCCTGGTGGTATTTTTCATTTGTTAGGCACTCAGAACATTTCTCTGACCCCATGAGAACTCATCCAAGCCTCTGATGCTGAAATGCACGCACAAACACAGGAGCACCAAGCCAAAAACACCCTCTACTATCCTTTACCATATACTAGGTATATTTTATTTGGCTCAAAATATTCTAATTCCCAGGCCAACAAGAGACAGAAATGAAGGAAATGTCTGTTGTTGCCACTCTGGCAAAGCCCAACTTTTAAAAAGCAAGTATTTTACATAAGTGCAAGTGAAAACTTTACACAGTATCAATATTATTCATATTCTCCATACATGTGAAGAATTACATTAAAAAGACCTGCATAGCAAAATCTAACATGTCTGGAACAAAAACAAAAACAAAGTGTTCTATTCAGTCCTTGTAGAGTAAGAGTGTGGACCTGGAATCAGCATGTACCTCATGGCAGAACTATAATCCTTCTGAAGAATGCCAATGGTTATATTTATAAAGTGTGAGAATTATCATCTTGGATCAGATTTCCTTCTGCCCTGTCTGTTCCAAGGTACAAGACAGCAGTGCTGATCCAAAAAAACAACTTTAACTAGGAGAGACTTTGTAAACACTAGGCCACATTTCCTTTTTCCAACCCTAATCCAGTGTCAGATTAAACAACATTAACTGATAAAGACGCTGAATGCTAGTTACCTTCTGATTGTCCCCTAGCAAAATATAGTGACCACTGTTATTTCAACCAAAACTGGAACAGTACCTTGGAATTTAACAACTGATTTTATTCAGCATACTTTTCTTTTTTCACTCAGCTCTCCTTGCACTCCCTTAAGTGCCAAACTCTGCTTTATTGCCCATTTAAAGGAGCTGAAGAGTCCAGCCTCACAACAGTCATCAGTTAAACTCCCCACAGTCCTACCATCAGTTCAGTTCATCGGTCTCATTGAACCATGATCCAGTTGTCCTGTTTGTGCCAAGGAACTGTGTGTGTTTGTAGTGTAAGTGTTTGGTGTTTCTGGGTTTCCCATGTGATTCCTCAGGCACTTCCATACCCTGATGTCTAATAATGGTCGGTGCTGCTTCATCAGAATGACTTTTTAAAACATAATGTCTGTAAAATATCCTCAATGTTCTTCAGCTGTCATTTATGGAATAATTGAGACTGCAGATTTCTCTCATTTCGTTTTAGTCTCTCTCACTTAGCAGTATCTCTCTCCCTCTTTTTGATATCCAAAAGGTTATAAATTACTGTATGCTATTGGCTAGTACCAAAACCATTTACTTAGCAATTTCAGGGGTTATGCTCAAAGAAAACATTCTCCACAGAGTTCTGTCCATTTGCCTATGGACTCTGTTGCAGAGCGTCAAAGTTTTTTGGTCACAAATCAAGCCATGTTGGCTGTTACCTAGGAGGATGAGCTTGTCAGCCCCAAAGTCCGTGAGTCAAACAGATTCTGTTGACTACTACTGAGCATGTGCAGACCATCCACAGTGGATAGAACCTGCCTGTCTGTCAGTGTCCCACTCGGGGAGGAGCCAAGAAATGAACTTTGTGTGGCAGCTACTTTTTCAGGGCTGGTGGCCAACCGAGGAGAAGTGGAGAAGTTGTAACCATAGAGCCCATATGGACTGTGCAGGCGGAACCCATTGTAGGATCCCTGTGTGCTCTGATTAGTGGAAAATGCATTATGAGTATGGCCGGGCATTAGGTACTGCAGCTGTGTGGTTGTGCTTGGCATGCTGTGAATCTGGATTGGTAGGCCAGTCTGGGTGCAGGAGAAAGCCTCAGCTTCAGTCCCGCTGACATACGTGGAGCTTCGAGGGGTGGAAAACGCATCTGCTGCAGGGCTAGCCAATCGACTATAGGAGTCTGCCGAAAGCGGTGGGGCATAGCGATGGAGTGGGTGACTTGTTCGACTGCAGGTAGAGTAATCGCACACTGGCCCCACCCCAGAACCCAGGTGGAATGTAGGGGAAGAGCATGAGGACGATGAAAACAGATGCGTGTGTGCTGAAGACCCCACCACGCCAGCTGCACCTGTAAGTGGTCATACACTTCAGTAACACGTAATCAAACTGACACTACATACATATACATACACACACACAAACACACATATCATACATGTGATTAAAACAAATGTGTGATCCCACAGTGTGAAATTAGTTTATGTGGCTGAGAAGTCAACCAAAATGAATGCTGCCTTCACATGCAATCGGAATTATTGTAAATACAGTACAAGTTTCCTACCTCATACTGCATATGAACACCCCCCTCAAATTGTAATTACAACTTGAAAACTGATATTGGAGTTTCAAATTTGGGAGGAGCAAAAAACATTGGAAAGGGCAGACAAGATAGTTTCTGTAGTGAATGATAGGTTTTATCGTTTTATTCCAAATGCAGCTATATTGTTAGCACTCCATTTCAGTCATATACATTTTTATACATACATTTATTTGAAGTGACTTTGCACACTGTTGTAAATAGCATCTGCCACACAGTGCAGCTATTTGCACCCCAATAGTCTGGTGAAACCACAAGAATATACAACAAACTAGACAATAAATGTTGCTGCAGTTGTGAGGGTTTTAAGACCTCGGTTCGAATCTGACTTTTGTTCAAGTATTTTTCCCATCCGATTTCCAGTTTCCACTTTAATAAAAAAAATAAAAAATGTTTTTAATAGTACTTAAATATGAATATAATATGTTGATATCATTGCAGTCAATCTCACTCATTCCCACGGCTCTACATCGCTTGTGTGCAGATTGCATCACTGTATTAACCATGTTTTTGGCAGAAACAATAGTTTTTGTTTTTCTCTCCAATTTGGAAAGCCCAATTCCCAGTGCACTCTAGGTCCTCTTGGTGGCTTAGTGACTCACATCTGAGACCGTCAATCCATGCATCTTATTACGTGGCTTGTTGAGCGTGTTACCGCGGAGACATAGCGTGTGTGGAGGTTTCACGCTATTCTACATGGCATCCACGCATAACTCCCCAAGCGCCCCACCGTGAGCGAGAACTACATTTTAGCGACCCCGAGGAGGTTTACCCAGCGTGACTCTACCCTCCCTTGCAACTGCGCCAATTTGGTTGCTTAGGAGACCTGGCTGGAGTCACTCAGCACGTCCTGGATTCGAACTCGTGACTCCAGGGGTGGTAATCAGCGTCTTCACTCGCTGAGCTACCCAGGCCCCAGAAACCATAGTTTTAATGCAATTAACCATGGTGTTACTACAGTAATATGTTGTTAATATAGTAACCATAGTTAATTAAGGATACTGTAAATTTACAACAAAAGACCATGGTGAAACTGGTTTCTATAGTAAAACCAAGGTAAGGGTTAGGCTTAATGGTAGGGGTTAAAGTAGTGTGTCTGTGGGACTCTAAATAAACACAATAAACACACTGCAGTGATTCCCATATACTGTATATTAGCATTTAATATGGGTGCAAATATTATCTGACACTATTTGCACCAGGGTGCAAATAGCATCTGCCTTATTTATTTCATTAACCGTTTTACACAGAGAAAATAGCCTGTATTACATTATCATCAGCAAGAATAATGTGTATTACAGTGTCAAAATAAGAGTTCCTCAAGAAATATGGAAAAATAAACCTGCCATCTTCAATGTTTCCTATTCACTCCAACAAGCACTTGAACGTAACATACTTGTAATTATAGGCCTAATTCATAGTCTTATTGTGCCTTCTTAATCTTTCATCAAAATGAAATAACTTGCTCCGCCTCTTAAATGACTTTAATTTTCGGTTGATTTCACCAAGCCCTCTTACTCTATAACTCCTCCCCTCCAAATCACTTATCTCCATTCTTCATTTCATGTTGACTTAAAGCATTTTCAGCATGTACTAACCAATAAACAAAGTCATAAACATGCACACACATCATAAAATGATAAATGAATGCAGGAGGAAACCTACTGTATACACATGTAGTACCTTGTTTAGTGATTCCAGGAATGTCCTCAAATGTGAGAGTTCTCAGCGAGGGTCGCCAGAACGCATACGACTCTACCAGAGCCTCTAATCCCATCCTACAACACACAGCCCATTCTGATCAATATGCTTTAAAATTTCAATGCACTCAATATGAATACAAATATAAAGAAAGAGAGATAATAGTAGTGATTTAATAACTGTTAATGTTTGATGTGAAAAGCTTTTAGTCTAGTAAACAGAAAAGCCCTGCAACAGTGCGTCCAACACTGGCAGCCATCTTAGTGCTAGGCCCCTTCCTTATCAGTATATATTTGGGCAGTAAAGCAGAGCAGGTAATGACGAATATAAAATGTGTGTATGTTGGTGTGTGTGATGGCAAGGCTATAATTATTTTCACATAGCATTATCGGTGGGATCAGACAGAGTGCAGGAAGCCACAGTTAAAGCTTTACGAGGAGAGAGAAAGAAAAGGCAAGGGGGGGGGAATTTTCCTACTTTTTCTGGAAGTAATGGAGGTGCTTGGTCCGCCTTGTTAGCATGGATGTTACCCCACCCCCTCTGCAGTATCACTCAGGCGATAATTCACACAAGATGCCTCAACTTGTTTCAGCTTCAGTTTTATCAGCCACACCACTTGAGCTATCAAGTGGCCGAGTTTGTTTACCAAACTGCTTAACTTTTCCTGTAACACTGAGCGACGGGCACTCTACAAGCCCTTGCAGAGGGACGGAGGAAAACTGGATGTATGTGGTCTGGTGTGATTCAGCAGGGTGTTAAAATCACTCTCTTTAACACTAATGAGCAGAGTAAGACTTCCCGACTGAGATTTCGAGCCAGTGCCGCAGCAGTTACTTCTGCACATCCTCCATTTCCTGTTTGTGTGTTTATTATTTATTTCTCTCATTTCACATGAAGACGGATTATTTTTATGGTGTTGCATATTTTCTATTGCATTTGTACATTTATTTTTGTACATGGAATAATGCCTTTTAATGTGACGCTGTTTTTTTATGTTTATTTTGTCTGGGCCTCACTGGTATGTTGGTGATATATTCAGTTTGGCTAAAAGAAGACCTTTCCTTTTGGATAAACAATTATCTGATAATCCTTTAATATAGTTTTATCATTCTGAAATAACTTCACACCGATATCAGAAGCAGAGGGGCAGAGAAATAAAAATTGAACAAAAAACTTTTTGTTACTTCTTAGAAAGCTATAGATAAATAGCAATGAGTCATTTCTTTAACAGAGTAAATGTCAAATTTCATTACCAAAATTAGGTAAAGTTGACATCTGGCATTTCAGGGCTTTGTATTTGTATAATTGAC
The DNA here is from genome assembly GCA_032164185.1 of Moxostoma hubbsi. Classification (NCBI taxonomy): domain Eukaryota; kingdom Metazoa; phylum Chordata; class Actinopteri; order Cypriniformes; family Catostomidae; genus Moxostoma; species Moxostoma hubbsi. The sequence goes on from JAVLUX010000001.1 coordinate 56,405,412, forward strand.
ACAGATCCATAGACTTGTATATATTTAATTTATTTACTATATTTACCTGTTTCTTCCCGAGTCTCTGAACCCTTTTGCAAATGGATTCCGGTCGATTTTCAGTCTTGTTATCTGTAAAAGATACAAAACACATTCTACTTACTGGCCCAAAGTCTGTAATGCCAAATTCCCTGACCTCACACCAGTGACCCCTATCCCACAATGCAATATGTGTGGGTTTATTTATAAGGTCTTTGCTTCCGTATGTGTGTGCGAGAGAGCATGTGTGTTGTGTTTTTATAAGCACAGACAAATGGATGACATAATTTCCAAAACTTGGCAGTTAACATGAAAGTTTTCATAAGATCTCAAGCTTTGTCTTATCTAATATATGCTCTCGTTTCAGCAAATGAAAACAAAGTCAAACAAAAACATACTCAAATAACGTAAAATGTTTACACTACTTCTCTATTAATGTTGTAATATCTAAATGTTTCTATCACTACCAAAAACGGACTATAACAATGTCAGTAAATGTGGACAATAGTTAACAGGCAAACTGTTATACTTTGAAAACAAATGGTCCTCAAGCCTAATGAAATCAACATCTGCAATGTGTCAGTACTGTCTCTGAACTGTAGGCACAGGAATATCAATAAATATCCCTAAATATACAAATGTTTCTAAATAAATTGCCTTTAATGCATACTCTGTCATTCTCATTTAGTTTTTTTCATCTATTAGTGCAAAGAGCAAGAGATTTGTTTAATAATTTCAATAACATATATTTTAAATCAATCCAAAATGATATGTAAACAAATATGTATTTTAACCTGTGGTGTGATCATAAACAGAGATTTCAGCATGCTTTATTCTAAATAGAACAAAACAACTGTTGTCACAAAGCAAGCACCGCTTTCCACAAATGATCTGTAAGTGGGCCAGTGTCGGATAAAATCTTGTGTACGGAAGGTTTCCATCTGATTAGTTAATGAGGATGGTACCTGATGCAAAAACAATATATTATAAACAATTATACAGACTGGTATTGATATATTCATTTTGCAATACCTTTTGTAACACAATATTATGATTATTTAAGACCATGTTGCAACTTGTTTTTCCTTAGCTGCTATTCAGTTTCCCTCTGGAGCAGTGATTGGTCAACCTATGCCCATCAAATATCAGTTTACGTTGATTTAATCGGATTAATAGGGAAAGATTTGATGTAGCAGATGTAATTGTCTTACATGTTCGATTGTTAAATAAAAATCAAGCTATAATAATGCAATCCAATAAAATCAAAAGAAACAGAGCCCTAAACAATTTAATTTTCATTTCATTTCTAGAGGTAATCTGACCCTTTGTTGCTGTTCCTATGATGTTTCTATGGTATGACCCCATGCATATGACAGGATATTCAATGTTAGGAATTACCTGTTGGTTTTGGTATGCAGTCACTGTTGTGAAAACAGTTTCGAGAAAAGAGAATGCTTTGACACCGTCCCCAGTGGGAACCGCCTTAACAGGTGAGAGTTCTTCGCCGCACTCCTTACGGATGACGTGGACACGGGGCTGGTACTTGTGCATGGAGTGCAGAATGATCTGGAAAACATTAAACCACGCATCCGTGTTTAGAGTGGGAAACGGAGGAATTACCAAAGCAGTTTTCTACCTCAATAAAAACACACATGCCTCCATTTTCAAAGGCCAAACAGCCCGTTAACTGCCTCGCCCTCAGGATGCTTTCAATTGAGTTTGTTTACAACTCTCCGCATTACAACATGTTTGGGTCTTTAAAATATTATAGCAAAACAAAATGCATGTTGGGCAACAATAGCTAGCATGTGTGTAAGTGGTACATGACAAGGGTTGTCTGGTTGTTACCTTTAATTTCTTTCAGGATCACAGGAGATGGAAATTCTGAAGGTCAAACTAACTCATCCAACCTACATTTACAAGCAGCTAGGATTCTTCATAGGCCTAACTGAGACATGAATCATGCAGTGTTCCCTATTTGCTTGTACAAAAATTATACTCAGCAAACTTCTCTTGAATTTAAACATAATAAAAAAAGTTTCCTCACATGGCCTTGGTCATCGAGTTCGTTATTGGTCAGTTTGAGTTTGTCGAAGCTTATAACTTGGCGCATCCAGGTCTCACCGGAAGCAGGCGAATCGGGATGAATGTAGACACGTGGCGGGACTGGAGAATCGGCATTGCCCGCCACCATCCACTTTGAGCTGTGGTAAACGTACCTTGGAAACGTAAACAACAAAAAAATACACTCTAAACCAGAGACAGTTGTAGGAAATGTTCAGCCATACAGACAAACTAACACGCTATTAATCTGTTTTGACTGCAGTTGTCGCCTTGCCTTCAGGTCACGCGCCCAAATGGGCATTGCAAAAGGTGGGCCTGAACATGTCAACAAAATCCCGAAGTGCCATTTGTGCAGATGGTTAGTTCAAAACGGTAAATATGTTTTAGGACGTTTCGTCATTTGTTCTCCGTAATAATCCGTCATTAGCCTACAACTTGAAAGCGCGAGCATTTGGGAAGTTTTTTTTTCCTTTTTGTTTTATACAATAAATTGCTCACCTGTACCGTTTGTTGTCCACAGGAACAATATCCATTGCGATATAATATTGCTGATGAGGATCCAGTCCAGCAATCTTAACACGCATCGCGGGAAACATTCGTCTGGAACAAAAATAATTTTATATTAATATAAATATTTATAAATTTGCATCATGAATTTTAATTGTATCAGGGGAAACTTCTGACAATTTTCCAACGATGTTTGATGTTTACAGATTTTTGGTTTGCTATATTTGTATCCATATTATTTAAGTCCTAAAACCAAGTAAATGCTGAAAGTTTGAATTTAACATCTTGCAAAAAAAATTAATATAAATATCTTCACTCAATATATACTTTGGTAAATGCGTTTTGGGTAAAGAATTGACGATTGGTTCCGTGAAATGAACTTTGCAACGAAAAATAAATTAAAAGGGGCATATTCTGAGAAGATCTGGCATTCTAATATAATCTCAAATAATTATGCATTGTTATTATTAATTATTAAATACAATCTTTATAAAAGGCCAACCACAATGCCCAAATGTACATATGATTTAGTTGTTAAAGAAGGAAAAATTATAATCGCTTATCATTAAATGTTTTAATGCTATAAAGGGTGTTTTATGTGATGCACCTGCCGGCTTTGGTGATGATCATTTCCGTTCCTATCTCGTGGAATCGCTTCCATAAATCTGAGCCCTGCAGGTCCACGCGCATCTCCTCTCCGGAGCTCGCGCCTGATTGTGCGCCCTGGGATGCAGACTGTGGGCTATCCAACAACACGTCCTCAGACCCAGCTGAGAAAGACACAAATAGGTTACCTTTGTTATTGCATATACTGTAGCTTTATGAGTGCAATCACCCTTGTAAAACTGTACGATGACGCTAACAATTGTTTTAATTGCAAGAATGTTTAAATTGTAAAAGTGGCATGCAAACTCCAATGACTTGTATGTGCTTTGCAATGCTAATCCATATGTTATTGTTCTCCTGGTTTAATATATGGCTACTGGATATATAGACTACCTCCAAGTTTAGAAATGTAGCCTAAATATTAACTTTATTACGATGCAATTATAAATTCAGTTCTTTTTCATTAACGCAATAGGCGGAGCATTAGCCTATGCTTGGTGTTATTTTTGCATTTCTATTTTTGTCTTTATAATTTGTTTTACGTCAGTCTAATCAGTCATGGAATTATTGTGAGAATTATTACCATCTGAAGACAGGTAACTTCTGACGAATTACTATAACAGATTGGTGCAAAAACCACGTTAATTCACAAAAAGAAGAATATTATTTCTATGCTGTATTCAAAACACGAATCGACCTTTAAATTTTTCTACAGATGTAGAACATTTTTATTTATTTATTTTGCGCGCAAAGTTAGCATTTAGCCTACGCTTTATTGATGGTGAGTTAATTTTAATGTGTTTGTGATTGTGGCCAAACTCATAAACAAAATAGATTAGTCATTCTCTTAGCGTCCATAGGCTTTGAGATTCATTACTGCTATTTTGTTTCTATTTTTTTCCATCGTTTTTGGGCACCTTGACTGCAATTCTTTTGTTGAGTGCTTAGCAGATGAATTATTAAATTACAGATTTATATTCTATAGACCTACTGATGACTTGATTGGCATTTTACAGGATCGTGCAAAAGTGCATTCATTCATGTTAATTATTATTTCAGTATTCACGCTATTTTGTACTATTATTTTACAAATCAAAGGTAACAAATGAGAGGAATATGGAATAATTGGTACATTTGTAGTAGCCTGCTTCGACTCCACTTGGAGAACATCAGCGTTATTCTCAGCCTAGATCATTGCGAATATAGTTATGTTTAAGACATGTAGTTTGTCTTGCGTATTTGTCACGCGTAATTATTTTTTGTGGATTATGTCAAAAAGTCAAGTAGCCTATACTTACGGGATTCGTCGCTTGCACAGTCTATCTCGCAAATCCTCGTGCTAGGGCAAGTTCCCGCAGCTCGGGGTTGCGGACTTTCTGTCAGGTTCGACACTTCGTTTATCTCCTCAAAACAGTTTTCGTCGTCGTCCTCCTCCAGCTTTCTTTTTTTCTCCGTGCCAATGAGCGCTTCCACCGAAAATGCGTGCGCTTTGAGGCTCATAGTACACGGGGAACGTCGTTTCTCAGACATGATCTCAAACCGAGGAGAGAGATTGGCCGAGATGTTTCTTAAGAGAGAGAGTAGTTCACCAGAAGTGCATTTGCAACAACAGCACTTAATCTGGCAATCCTTTAGTCAGAATAGTCCGCTTCAGTCGCTAATGATCACCACGAGCTGGTGACACTATACAAAGCATGCACGGCCAAATCCGCTGAAAAGGAAGCAACAGTCTCAGAAACGGTCTCATCGGTCTGTCAACGCGCATAGACACCGAAGAAGTGACCGGGATTCGTTAAAGTGCCAATAACCAGCGCATAGCAGGGGCGTGACTGTTGCGCGTCAATCACCGGTGCTGTCTGCTAATGGACACGCAGAGTTTCGTCCCCCCGCACAGAGCGTCCCGCCCAAATGTGGTAAAGCGCCTTGGCAAAATTAATCATCTCGCCCTCACTGAGCTATGCTAGCGGCATTGCGATCACTTTCACACTGCGGCTGCACATGCTTCCGCATTACCTCCCCACTAGCCCTCGTGAGCCAATCATGTAGAATTATTACCAAATCTACGCCTGTATCTGCGTGAGGCCGGGGTTATTCAACCCAGTAATAAGACATGTCAAACTAACCTGACGTGAGACTTGTGGTCTACAGTTTCTCAATTCAAGTCCCTAAGAAGCTCCCATTTTTACAGCGAGACAAATAGCCAACTATTATTGTTGTCTATATGTGTATTATTATTATTATTATTATTAGCCTAATATTGGAAAAAGTAGACTAAGTAAAAAATTTGGATAAAATATTATAGGCTAAAATACCATAGTGCAGCCTATTATTAGCATGATATTTTGTTCGCAAATAGGCATTTATTTTTTATTGTTTTAAACATCAATCTGTTTAACTCCAAGCAATTTTTAAAGCATGTTTAGGTTGTTATATGGCCTACAGTTCAGAGCCTTACTGTACCAGCCGTTTGGAACATGCCAACGATTGCACGGCCATTTGGACATCATGAGCACTTACAACGCGCGCATGAGGACGCGTGGCGCAGTTATGTAGTAGGCCTATATACGCATATAGGGCGGATTAACATTCTGTTAACACTATTCCGGTCACAATGTAGGATAACATAAACGTAAGAAAATATGACAGAAAGAAAGATGCATGCAAATTATGCCAGCGCGCTTGCATACCGGTTTGTGCATTCTCAAAATAAATGAAATGGCTAAATAAAAGACTCATTACATTTACATTAAAAAACGCATAACGTTATGGTATTTTTTTTGATGTTGGCATTTCAAAACAAAATAATATGTAATAAAATAAAAAATTATAATATTTTAAGTTGTATTATTTACTTTTGATAAAAAATAATGCAATTCAATTTGATGGAATTTCGTTATGAAATTTAAATGCCTAAATCTTAAAAAAAAAGAAAAAAAAAACTATAAAAAAATTATTTTGTGTATAAAATAATTTTTTACTTATGGCATTATAGCCTACTGGTCATGAGGTAATGCAAAGCAGCACACTCAAATTAATTCATATACCAAAATCTGGCTGCTCCTACTTCACTCTTCGTTTAACTTGTCAATTGCCTGGTCGGATTCAGACCTGCAGTGTGTTTATAACGTTGACCTGGAAAAACGGGTTTTGCTGGAGTTTAAGCGAAATAAGGAATAGACGGTCGTATAGTGGTCGCCAAATGTGGTGGGACAGATGAAGTCCACCCACTCAATAATTTACGAAATAACGGATATATGCCTAAATATATTTCATTTAAAATTATATGCTTTATAATAACAATACAACAATAATAATACTTATTATTATTCATTATTTTTATCATTAGGCCTATTATTATTATTATTATTATTATTATTATTATTATAATTATTATTGAGTTAGGGTTAGAAAAATAAAGTTTTAGTTTAGTAATTTTTTTCCCCGAATAACTTGCAACCTTATTAATTTAGATTAGTTTGGTAGCTTATAGACGGTTTATGTAATCTTTATGTAATTGCATGTTTAAAACCTTTGATTTCTAAGTTTGTACTGAATGGTGCATTATTATTAATTAGTTACTGTTTAGTGTGGAGCGAAGCTGATTTAATTTTGAACAAATAAATGTGTGCATGGATGGCTTTCATTTGTGTATCGCATCCTACAATATAACAAATTAAACCTGCACTGCCTTTTCAATCACATTTGTAATGCTTTATGCATTATTCTGAAAGACTTTGTTATATGAATTACATCTATGGGATGTTGTTCTCTATCTACATTCACGGACATATCACAAGAACACATTTTTTTCGGGGCTAAATTGCATTAAAGTGGCGTTATTTCAAGTTATATCATTTAAACCTTTAGCTACTTTTACTGTTTGCAATTTAGCGATTTACAAATGAGGAACATGACGAGCAATTTGTCATACCACAGAAGTCAACAATATCTGTAGTATCGCACTGACAATTTCTCAAAGTGGTTGGAGTAGCAGTACAGACAGACAACTTGTCTTTTGTTTTTGTTATCACAACAATAATACGAGATTACATACGTATCCCTCTTATTATTGTCATTATTATTATTATCGCTAGGGGAATTTTTAGCTAGGGGGAAACTGATTAGAAATGTATGCAATGAATATGTAATTAATTCGGTTTATTTTGATTAGGCTATTGTATTCTGCGTCTACAGATTTCTGCTGCTGCTTTTGAAATAATCTCTGCCTGTTCACACTGTTACGCATGAGGGCCAAACAAACATGACCGTGTAAAGGTTAGCCTTATCTTCATAATTTAACGCGAACAGTGCCGGACAATAAGTAAATACTGGGGGAAACATTTTAGTAGGCTATGTCCCTCGACTTGGATGCGTCTCAAATGGTGTGCAGCCCAACTTCCTTTCCATCATTTTCTTTTATGTCATTATATATTGTTTTATGCATTCTGAGCATACTTTCGTTTTTTAATTATCTGAAACATCTTTAATGCATAAGCGGTTGTCTATCCGTTAACGAGTCACGCGCAAAATAAGGAAAGCCTTTTCTGCTTATAATAGCCTAAATAATAAGTGGCATGTGCTTTTTCAGACAATTCTATGTAATTAACTCGGTCTTGCAAAACTACATTCAGGCCAATATCCATCTTAAATGAACTGAATCATTTTTACATTTCATATGCATTCACAATATCCAAACTCTAAATTGATTTGTAACTTTTTTTTTATCTCTCTGAAGCATCAGAGAAAACAAGCACCAGGAATTCATGTTTATTAGATTCATTAACGTTTTAATGGCAGTAATTTACACATGATTTAGTGCGCACTTATTGCAAATGAGACTGCACTCATGTGTAAAATGCGTTTGTTTACTAATCCTCACCCCGTAACCTCTGGCATCACTGGACTCAAACCATCGCGGCTGGTTAAATCTAAAGTTGGGAATTGCTGTGTCTGGGCACCATATTGTTAACAGTTATTTTGCAGTGCTTAATGGCCGCGTGGCAGCCAGCCAAGGGCTTTATAGCGGAAGTGGCAGCGTGAGGAACGCGGGTATATGGGAGGAAGAAAAAACCGTTAAGAAAATAAATCCCTTTGAAAAAAGCGCGAGAGAGACCCCATTGCGGCGCACACGACCGCTACCGCCAAATCCAGAGGTGAGCCGTTATGTGTGAGAAAACGAGAGACAACCGAACCGTTTACCGGTGGTAAAAGTGTCTAAGGGGACATCAGTCTGCCAAAATGAAACGTCACGCAAAACCACCCGTGACCACCAAACCCATTCAAAATTGAATCTTTCAGTGAAAATGCGGCATTTCTTAACGTGCATTTAGGCTACCGTATATTTGACACTCTGTATGGGATGATGCGGGTACAGTCGCCGGTACACACACCCAGCACCCCAGAGATTGTGCCCCTAAATTGTATTCCCGCGACGTGCGTTACGTCCTGTCTCACGGGAGTGTAGAAACATGCACGTGGGCAGAGATCAACTTTGTTTGTGTGTGAAAGTGATTAAGGGGAAGATGCTGAGCTGGCATTAAATGTTGTTACACATCATCAAGTAGGCTAGCTAGTGTAGTCCCAAAGGGGTCACTAAATAGGTAACATAATATGTGACAAATAAATTAAATTAAATAAGTATGTTACATTGTTGTGTTAGCTTTGTGTGATGGGATAACATTAATAGATGGGTGTCTCTCTCTCTCTCTCTCTCTCTCTCTCTCTCTCTCTCTCTCTCTCTCTCTCTCTCTCTTATATATAGATGGTTTAAATTAAATATGTAGAATTATTCTATATTTCCCCTAGAAGTATTTCCCCTAAAATAAAAATTATCTCATCATTTACTCACCCTCACACAATCCCAGATGTGTGACTTCCATTTTTCTGCAGAACACGAAGATTGTTAGAAGAATATCTCAACTTTGTTGGTCCATTCAGTTTAAGTGAATGGTTTGAAGCTCCAAAAAGCACATAAAGGCATAAAAGCAGCCCATATGACTTCAGTGGTTAAATCCATGTCTTAGGAAGCAATAAGATTGGTGTGGATGTTTTAATAATTTCTCCTCCCTCCCCAGTAGGTGGTGATATGCATGAAGAATACAAATCACAAAAACAAAAAGAAGAAGAACTCTTAGGAGAGAAAAGAGCGCTTAGGAGGGCTGGTGAAAGTGGATATTTATAGTAAAAAGGACTTAATATTGAACTTTTTCTCACCTACACCTGAAGAAGTGTTAAACCAGTGGAGTCTTATGGATGACTTTTATGCCGCTTTTATATGCTCTTTAACACTCAAAATTCTGATCATCATTCACTTGCATTGTATGAACATACAGAGCTGACATATTTGCCTCAAAATCTTACACAGTCATACGCATCTGGGATGGCATGGAGTAAATGATGAGAGAATTGTAATTTTGGGGTGAACTATTCCTGTTACTATATTATTATCTAATTAAACTGAATATATTAGTAACATTTAATACATCTAATTTAAATATATATTAGATTTATCTGTTGCCAATAAAAAAGTATCTATTGGTGTCATCTAAGTGTTTTTTTTTTTTTTTTTGTTTGTTTGTTTTTTGGTTACGTTTGAGGGCTGATGGCATCAGAGAAAAGTTTTCCATGTTTTTGGGAGGAAAATAAATGAACCATGTACTGCAGGATACTCAACAGAGAAAGGGATGGTAGTTGCTCACCTTAAACTCTAGAGGGTGATGTAATGGTTTCTCAATCAGCAGGGAGCATGAGCATCAGAGGGTCTCCAAGGCTCTTTGGACAACATTAGCACTGGACGGATGAAGTACTGGAGAACCACTCCTCGCAGAGAGAAATGAAAAAAGAAGTGAGAAAGAGGAAGTGTTGAATAGACAATGGGAAGGAGATTGTAGGTCAGAGTGGGGGAGAGGAGAATAAGATGAAAAGTTGAAGAAAAAAAGAGCAAGCAGGTGTTGTTTTTATAAACTATATTCTCTTGAGAAGAGATAGTGAGAGCGTTTTAAATCCAAAAGCAATAAAAGCATGAATGACTGAACCGCTCAGAGGAAACCAGTAGGGACAGAAAAGGAGTAGGAGGAATGAATAGAGTGAAAGACAAAAAATATACTTTGCTAGAACATGCTGAGTGGACTTAACCAGGTTTGAAGGAATGGTGGTGATTTAAATGGCCCTGGATCTCCCTATTTTTTTAAATCTATTGCAACAATTGTTTTTTCAGGAATACAGAAGTATCTGGAAAATACAAATGAGACAGAAGCAGCATCCCTTTGGTGTGTAGTATATAAAACTGAGAAAAGATGTAACACATATGCATAAGTGCCCACACAGCATGCATCCACCTACATACACAAGTCTTATTTGAGACATTTTAGAGTGTAGCTTAATGTTATTACTGCATGGACTTTGGGAAGAAACTCCAGCAAATGAAGACGAAAGAGTTCAAAATGTCTAAACTGGTATACGCCAACCACAAACAAAGACAATATTCCTCTCTTAATGACAGACAGTTCATTAGTATACACACTTTTGTTTACTATATCTTGGATAGGTTGCCCTGTCCCACAATCCGTAAGCACAGTGGTATATCCTAGCCAAGTATGGTTCTGAGATTCATATGTGTTTAGGGCTAATAGAATTATGCAGCATCTGATGTGCTCTCTGAATTCATGCCGGCATCCTGTCTGGACACCTGCAATAACACCACAAGGACCTACTGAAAATATCCGCACTGTCAGGCAGCCGCAGGGCAGCCCTATTCCGGGACCTGGACTGTTTAATATTTTATGAATGGAGGAGAGGATGAGAGGAAACTGGGGAGAACAGAAAGAGAGATTGCTAATGTACACACAAACATTGTTTTCTCTTCCTTGAGGTTGTCATCAGAAGGGCTCTCATTTAAAGCTCAGATATGAAACACTTCATGGAATCTGACTAAAAATATTTTAAGGGCACATGATCCCAAAGCAGGGAGTGTGCGACCAGATCATGATTCCAGACATGTCAGACTGACGTATATAATGTTGTGAAGGAATTTTGGACTTTGTGATTGGCTTTGGTGAAAGAAAGAGTGAGTGTTGAAGAGAATGACTGGGTGAGTATGAGACATGTTGTTACTATTGTGTGTGTGTGTGTGTGTGTGTGTGTGTGTGTGTGAGAGAGAGAGAATCACATAAAAAAATAGTAGAGAAATACAAAATCCTTCTTCTCACTGTATTCTAGTCCCTAGTTCCCTACATCTCGTAATAATTTGTACAAGACGGTAAAATCTTGAGATATCATACAACTTGGCTCATATGAAAAGGTATGAATTTTATTCCCGTACAGACCAAACCAATCAACAAACAGAATTTCAAATTGATACAATAAAGGCATACAATTTTAGCTAGTCTCCTATCCAACTCTTTATTTTAAGAATATACAAATTATGCAGTATAATGGTGATGTATGTCAATAACCTGTAATCCGCTTCCCTCGTTTCGTTCCTAACCCAAATTTTTGTTTTCTTCCGTGATACACAAAAGTTATTTTCCTATTAAAACCACGCCAAAGTTTAGGGTTTGGGTAAGGGGTTACACTTAATTTAGATAAAAATCTCTTCTCTATTGGAGTAAATGTCATAAGTTTTTGTACGAGCCATGTTTGGCTCCAGTTTTATGTCTCTTTGCTTGCTTATGTCCTCACCCACATGTCTCACACACACACCGTTAAGGAGGAACTCCATGGCGAGAGGTATAATTAATAAAATGTGAGGGTGTTTTTCCTTTCTCTCTTTCATTCTTCTTGTTATCTGGGTATGTGGAGAGAAATTGATGGGTGAATGAAAGCCAAGTTGATGGCTTTACTCTGCATCTTTGTGTGCATGCGACTGTATGTGCTCTCACGTAGGCACAGAAATAAGAAGACTGGAACAGAAAATGTTAAGTTGTTTACCTATTTCTACTCTCTTTCTGTTTTATAAGCCCCTTTATTCCATTTCCTAACGCTTAATGCCAACCACCATGAAACCACTGCCACATTAGAGCCTTTAACTGGCTACGGCTGGCACTATACTGGCACAGGCCCACCAGTGCAGTTTTCATCAAACCCCTTATCACTGTCAATCACGTTTCATCATCCTTCAGCCAATCAGCTGTTGACAACCTGTAATAGACCTCTCAAACCTAAATTTCAGTTCCCTGAAATTTATACAGGCACAGGCAGTCGCATTTTTAATGTTGATCTTTATTGGGCTGTGTGCTCAGAATATTTTCAACATTTGTGGATGGAATGGCGTCGTAAAGACCAGCTGGACTGGCATGAATTGGACGTTCTGTAAGAATTAGGTCATTGGCATGAGACAGCAAATTTATGCAGGGTCTTTTTTAAGAGACCAGTGTCCAGTTGTTCATGGTGTGTCATTGTGCCATGTGGTGAGAACCCCCCCAATACACATATTCACCTGTGCACACACATACACACACAAAACACACACACACACACACACACACACACACACACACACACACACACACACACACACATACACACACACCGCACTTTACAACATATGGTCACTCTCATAAACCTCCTCTCAATGATGCCATCACTTAATCTGCCAGAACTCAACAGTTCAAAAGCATTGATCTAAACATGTGGTTAAGAGTGATGGTTCTCTTCTTGTCAGCCATACCAAGGCATTTCAATAATTAGTTAGACACCATAACAAAAGCAAGCATGCTGCATTGAACGTGTACAAAATCCAATGCGTGTATGTGTGTTCATATGATGTGATTTGCAATCTGTAGCTGCTTGGATGCTTGCTCCACAGGGCACCAATTATTAGATTCTCAAAAAGCACAAGAGGAAGATTCTCACGAAACCTGTGAAGAAAATGTCCTGGTTGCCCAGTCAAAAGAAACAAATGAAAAGATAAAATAAAGCCTATTTTTAGGGATATATTGATTTGATTTGATTTTTTTACATTGTGACATTTTTTTATGCACATTTGTCCATTTCTCATAACGCAATACGAAAAATGATTGTCGTTATAATATTTGTAAAATATTTGTAAAATATAAAATATTTATGTCATAGAAATACTCTCTTGGTACTGCCTTTCATTTTTGCTGTTATTAACATATATATATATATATATATATATATATATATATATATATATATATATACACACACACACACACACACACAACTAATTTTTCAACAGCATCTTTTTATTGTAATGGAGTAAGAGACTGTGTTATGGAAATGAGGATTATCATTGAAAACAATGTGAATATTAAAAGAAAAATGTCTGGACGCGTGCGTTCTTGTAATTATAACTGGGGGTTAAGCTGAAAAACATAACACAATGAAAAAATTGTTAAGGTCCTATGAATGTTTCATTTTCTTGTCGTAAAATAAAATTTTATATCATTTATTTATTGATTTGAGGTTAAATATGACTAAGCCATTTTCTTGATATGTTTCATAAGAAATACCCAAGATATATTGTAACACATCTCATGTTAATTCAAGGGTGCCTTAGTCCTTATGAAGAATCACATATGTTTTTACTCATTTGTTTAAAAGTTGGCTTAAGGGGTCTGCTAAGTGTAAATTTGTAATAAAAAGAAAGAGAGAGAAATGGGAATGAGAGTGAAAGTGGAAAAAAGCTGCAGAACGAGTTTATGCAATTATTCTTGGCAATACTGCTGTCATTATTAGCACTTTAGCAGTTTGAATATTAAGACAAAAAGAAAGAGATGATGTATGTGCAATGTTAGTCTGCATGAGAGTAACACAGAGAAAGATACTTTCATCCACGTAATGCATAGACAATAAGATTCGATTAGACTCTATATGCTAACACCGTGATGTTTATTGAAAGCACAGCTGGACAGATCAAGGCCTCATACGTCTTTGTATTTTTATGATGCACTTTATTTATTCATGTAATGCATACTGTTCTAGACACTGTGTGTGTTAGCATGTGGCGAGCATGTTAAAATGAATGTAAATTGTAGGAGTGTCGGTGAACACATGCTAGTGTTTGTGTGTACTTGTTCTGATTGTTATTCACCTCTAATTGCCTGTGTTAAGAGCTCACTAATTAACTTCTTAAAATGTTTCTCTTGAAGTTCTGACAAACAAGCAAATAACTATTTGCACATCTGCGCTTGTCCAACACATTTCACCATGGTTGTAATAACAAGGTTATTACACACAGTAATAATGTAACTACATTGTAATAACTGTAAACAGTAATTTATCTGTTAATTTAGCAATAATTTAACTCGTACAGAATCCACAATAGCTTCTCGGACATTTTCATGCTATGCTGAAGCCCCCCCCCCAACAAAATATATAAATAAACACCTGTTTGCAATTAAAAAATGGCCATCTAATTGCAGATTTATGTCAACAAATTGATGGCAGTGTTTTGACCAAATAAAATTCCTATTATCACAATGAGTAATATTGGCATGTTGCTTGTCTAAACCAATTGAATCTGCTATGTTAAAGACAAAAAGCAGCCTTTTTTCACAGCTCTCGGTTCCAGCCAAATCTATACATGCTTCAGCACAAGCTCTAACAAGGGGAAAATATCCATCAAATCTGGTCTGCGTGGCCTGAGGCAAACTCTGTGACATTTTGTTTAGACATCACAGAAGCGGTAATGTGATCCAATATAGCAGAAACCCTTGCATGAACATCATGAAATATTTTGTGACAACTTGGACGCTATAAATACTCCATTTGAATAATAGTGTCAGCAGAAAGTACTTTAAAAAATAAAGCACAGGCAAAAACTGTAGTCATTAGTTTAAATGTTCCATTTGAAAGTGTCTGGGTCAATGACAATTTTGTATTGCTTCCTGCTTGGATTAAGGCTATTACTGCCAGTATCTAACCATTTCTGTGACAACAATATTTAGATGTCTGGCACTGCTATGATCGCCTATAACGAATCACACAAGTAGTTGAAGACTGAATAACTAGAAGGAGACTGTTTAATCCTTATTTTGGTAGAATATCTATATATCTTGTTAAACCATATTATTTAATATGGTGAATATACTGATAAAAACTGTCTTGCAGTTGTTCTTTACCAGACTGTTGTGCTGCTGTGGTCTAAGCGTAATTCATTTCAAACTGAACCTGTGGACAGACCCTCAGTGGGGAGGGGGATCATTTTATTCCCCTGATCATTTCATAAATCAAATAACTGGAAAAACGAAGAAAATTCTTTTGGAGCCGCACAGTGAAAACAGGGTGATCCTCGCAGTCACATGACCCTGCGGTGAGGGATCAGGATATGTGCTGCAATATTTCGTTCTGTTCTCTCCTTCTATTAATTTGACTATGGGGTCTAAACTTAACAGACTACGGGAAGTCTAAGGTGGCTCTGTGGGGACAAAATTAATTTGCATTGAAAGGTAATGTTATATGGGTATTCAGGGAGTGAGGAGACGGCGGTAGAGTGGTTTTTATTTGATTGATGAAACAAAACAAGTTGCCAGACAGTTGGGGTTTGGTGTGTGCATGTGTGTGTATCTGTATTGTGGCATTCAAAAGTGCTGAATAATAATTTGTTACTCATCATGTCTAGTTTGCAGTTTTTTAAGTTGTTTACCTGCACATGTTTTCTGCTTGATCTGAGGACTTATAGGTGAATAGTGTTGTGTCATGGATTGTGTTTGGATTAATCCATGCTTCTCCAGCAAAAGGGTAATAACTATTTTAATGTCAAACAGCAAGACTCTGCACTCCCTATTTCTGACTCCGATGAGAGAGTGAGAGAGAATGAGAACCATAATGAGACGTTTGAAGGCAGAGATTGGCTGTCTTCCCAGATCGCCTCATGCTGGCTGCATGACGCCATCATCATACATTAAGTGTAATGTCAGCACACAGTCAAAATAGGCTATTAAAAAAATAAAAAAATTTGAGACCACTAGTGAACAAATGTCATTACAAATTATACTATCAGAATAACAATTTGAGGGAAATTTTAATTAAAACATTTCAGAATTGTGGCACGGCGGAGGGCGGGGCTGGGTCGTGACTCAACACGCCCGGTCCCATATTAGGCTAATCAAGCCACCGAGAGGGATAAAGGCCGATCGCAGACTCCGGTGCGGGAGAGAGAGATCCTTACGGACATGTCAAGCCGGTTTCTCGCCTCTTCCTTGCCCGTGAGCATGAACTTCTTTACACTGGTGCCGAAGCCCAGGAAGGAAGAGGGGTACACCGTAGCAGAGTTCTCGCCACTACCGTCCACCCCATTGAAGCAGCCGCAGCCATTTGCCCGGGGACGAGGAGCCCAGCTGCCTGAAAGCGGAGCAATGACCGTCGACCGCGAGGGGAGAAGGGGCTCCTGGCCAACCGCATGGAGCGAGGAAATGCCGCTGCTAGGGGCAGAGGAGACCCCTTCTAGATGCAGAAACGTGGCGGGGTAAGAGACCGCCGACCGCGAGCGGGGAGGGGCTCCGAGTCCGACCGCCTGGAGCGAGGAAACCGCTCCAGGTGCGGGGGGGAGACCCCTTCCGAGTCCCCGAAAAACACGTTCCATCCACCAGGGGATGGAGAGCTACCTCAGATCCATCCGGAGGGGCACGGCTGCCGTTCGGTAGAGGGTGGAGGAGTGGCCGAGGAACAAGCTACGCCGTATCGGAAAACCGGCGAGTAAGTTTTTTTTTTTTTTTATCTCTCTCTCCTCTCTCTCTCACTGCCGCTCTGCGTTGGCCTTTTCCCTCTCCTTTTTAAATTGTAGTGGTTTTGGGGGGACGGTTATAAGAGTACCCCCCCATATTTTAATTATTTGTTGTTCCCTCCCCTTGTCCCCTCCCTCATCCATGTTGATGGGGATGACCTGCCGGCAGACCGCGCGGAAGGCGGTTTTTCATCCAGTCTCAAACTTTTGGTACCCACTGTACATTGTTGAAAAATCTAAATTAGGGTAATTCTAAAGCCTACCAAGAAAATGTCCTTTCATATTGAACCCCACATCATTACATATAATGTCAAATTAAATTTGTGTAAAGAAAATTAAGCCTACATTTAGTACCATTCAGATTTTTGGTATTGCGGCATTATTTCAGGACACTTAAGGACATTTTATCCCCAGTTCTCATTACCGTAACACACCAGAACATGTTACTATTCCTATTGTTTTCGGTTATGATTCTCTTTACTGTAACACAGTTTTTTGTGTTTTTTTACTGTATTACAGTACAACAATTATACAAATGTGCAATGATTTATTTTTAATATGTAGAAATTTCTGGGAGGTTAAGGGAGTTTAACTATGGTATGTAAATACTTTACAATTTAAAGGTGCTATATGTAAGTTTGACAACAAGTGTTTGAAATAGGTATTGCAGTCCAAATTCAAAATATTGGAGAATTGTCTGCCCCGCCCCAGACTCAAAGCTCATGCGGGTTGCCAAAATGTTGACACACAAAGTAGCCAACTCAGCACCCGTTTTAAAGGATTTCTGGGCTTTAAGCTGTCTCCATCTTCCAAAGTCATCTCCAATATTTATCCTTCTTTTACTACAACTCTGATCATGGTGGTTTTTAGATGGATGGCGAGGCTTTTCAGGTCGGATGGAATCTGTTATATCTGATCCAGTTCGTTTGCTGGCTTCCATGGCTGCAGCATGTATTGTTGTTTGCCTGCAACCCGGTGGTGTCGAAATACTATTAGTGAGTGGGCAGTGGGCAAGATCACATAGGCCAAAACATGTAAAACCAGAAAATCAAGTCAAGTCAAGTGGTTTTCATTGTCGTTTCAACCATATACAGTTAGTACAGTACACAGCGAAATGAGACAACGTTCCTCCAGGACCATGGTGCTACATAAAACAATATAGGACAAACCCAGAACCACATGAGACTACACTTTTAAAATACCTATATAAAGTGCACGTGCAAACGTGTGAAAAAAGTACGGGACAGTACAATAAATTACTAACAATGAACAAGACAATAGACACAGTAAGAGACAGTGCAGTGCCGGCCTGTACACAGTAGTGCAAAAAGATGCTAGTTTCTAAAAATGCCAACTGTAAACATAACATACTATGAGATAGTGTTCTATGGACATAGCAGTTATTGAAATAGTAGCCAGGTATAAAGTGACAATAATTAAAGTGCAACTCAGGACACGGAGTCTGATGGCTTGGGGGAAGAAGCTGTTACACAGTCTGGCTGTGAGGGCCCGAATGCTTCGGTACCTCTTGCCAGACAGCAGGAGGGTGAAGAGTTTGTGTGAGGGGTGTGTGGGGTCATCCACAATGCTGGTGGCTTTGCGGATGCAGTGTTTTTTTTGTAAATGTCTTTGATGGAGGGAAGAGAGACTCTGATGAACTTCTCAGCTGTCCTCACTATCCTCTGCAGGGCTTTGCGCTCCCAAACGAGGCAAGTCCCAAACCAGGCAGTGATGCAGCTGCTCAGGATGCTCTCAATAGTCCCTTTATAGAACGTAGTGAGGATGGGGGGTGGGAGATGTGCTTTTCTCAGCCTTCAAAGAAAGTAGAGATGCTGCTGGGCTTTCTTGGTAATAGAGCTGGTGTTGAGGGACCAGGTGAGGTTCTCCGCCAGGTGAACACCAAGGAATTTGGTGCTCTTGACGATCTCCACATAGGAGCCGTCGATGTTCAGCGGAGAGTGGTCACTCTGTGCTCTCCTAAAGTCAACAACCATCTCTTTTGTTTTGTCGACATTCAGAGACAGGTTGTTGGCTCCAGTGCTCAGTGTGGTGGTGGTGGAGATGCTGTTCCCAATCCGGACTGACTGAGGTCTCCCAGTTAGGAAGTCCAGGATCCAGTTGCAGAAAGAGGTGTCCAGGTCCAGCAGGTTCAGCTTTCCAATCAGATGCTGGGGAATGATTGTATTGAATGCTGAGCTGAAGTCTATGAACAGCATTCGAATGTATGAGTCCTTTTTATCTAGGTGGGTGAGGGCCAGATGGAGGGTGGTGGCGATGGCGTCGTCTGTTGAACGGTTTGGACGATACGCAAACTGCAGTGGGTCTAGTGAGGGGGGCAGCTGGGACTTAATGTGCCTCATGACGAGCCTCTCAAAGCACTTTATGATGATGGGTGTGAGTGCAACGGGACGGTAGTCATTGAGGCAGGACACTGAAGTCTTCTTTGGCATGGGGTCGATGGTGGTGGCCTTGAAGCACGTTGGAACAACGGCGCTGCTCAGAGAGATGTTGAAGATGTCTGTAAGAACATCTGCCAGCTGGTCTGCACATCCTTTGAGCACAGGAATGTTGTCTGGTCCAGCAGCCTTCCTTGGGTTGACTCCATGTAGAGTTTTCCTCACATCAGCCATGGTAAGACAGAGCACCTGGTCGTTGGGAGGAGGGGTGGTCTTCCTTGCCACCACGTCGTTCTGCACTTCAAACCGAGTGTAGAAGTCGTTCAGCGCATCTGGAAAGAAGGCATCTTTGTCACAGGCAACTGATGTTGTCCTGTAGTTGGTGATGGCCTGGATGCCCTGCCATATGCGCCGCTTGTCACCGCTGTCCTGGAAGTGAGTGTGGATTCTCTGGGCATGTGCACGCTTTGCCTTTCAGATGGCCCGGGACATTTTGGCCCTCGCTGTTCTTAGGGCTGCCTTGTCGTCTGCTCTGAAGGCGGAGTCTCGGGTCCTCAGCAGCGTGCGCACCTCCGCAGTCATCCACAGCTTCTGGTTGGAGCGTGTGGTGATGGAGAAAGTGACATCTTGCTAATATAGCTGTTCACTGATGCTGTGTATTCCTCCAAGAGTCACCATATGTTGCAGCCTCCCTGAACATGTGCCAGTCAGTACAGTCCTGAAGATCAGAGATGGCTCCTGCTGGCCAGGTTTTCACCTGCTTCTGAAGCAGTTTTGTGCGTCTGACGAACAGTCTGCATGCTGGAATTAGCATAACAGAGATGTGGTCTGAGTAGCCGAGGTGGGGGCGGGGCTCCGCCCGGTACGCGCCTGGGACGATTGTGTAAACAAGATCAAGCATGTTCGCCCCTCTCGTTGCAAAGTTCACATACTGATGGAATTTAGGGAGCACTGTCTTGAGATTCGCATGGTTGAAATCTCCGGCGACAATAAACAGTCCGTCAGGGTTAGTGTTCTGCAGTTCGCTCATAGACCCATACAGTTCACAGAGTGCTTCCTAAGCGTTAACGGTGGGGGGAATGTAAACTCCGGTTATGATAACAGTGGTGAATTCCCGTGGTAAATAAAAAGGTCTGCATCTAACAGTCACAAGCTCCACCAGCGATGAGCAGTAACTAGAGACTAGCATAGAGTTCTTGCACCATTCCGTGTTGATGTAAACACACAAGCCACCACCACGAGTCTTACCGCACAGAGCTGCATTTCTGTCGGCATGAAATGAGGCGAGCCCGTCTAGCTGAATGGCGGCGTCCAGAACTCTGTCGCTGAGCCACGTCTCCATGAAAACAAAGACGCAGCAGTCTCTAAACTCACGTTGCGTAGCCTGCTGGAGCCGGATGTAGTCCAGTTTATTGTCCAGGGAGCAAACATTTGAGAGCAGGATAGACGGGAGAGCCGGCCGGCTAGGGTTTCTTTTTAGCCTAGCATGGACCCTCGCCCTCTTGCCGCGCTTCCGTTTCCTCACACACTGCTTACGACGTCCTCTCCCCCGGCCACCAGCATCAGGCGACACCGAGGACTGGAGACCTGGTCTCTGCAGCAAGCCGAGTTCGCGTAGCGCCTCCTGCAGGTCATCATGCAGCTTGGTTGTTGCATGAATCCTATATTTGAGCAGTGTCTGGCGATGGTAGACATGAACACCGGTTGCACCGATGTCCGTATGCTGCAAAAGTCGGGTTATTTAACAAAAATAGCACCATTTTGGATCTGGAGCGATAATTGTCAAGAAAATAATTCCAATGTGAAAAAAACCTTAATGGCCCCAAAACATGCTTAATTTTCTTAAAGCAAAATATATATATTTTCTTAATTGTTTATTTTGTAAAATAGGACCAGGACATTTTCTTGACAGTCAACATGAGAATCACCAATTAACAACTATAAACTTAATAATTAACACTAATGTCCTGGATTTACAGTGCCATGAAACTACTTGTGTTCTGCTACAGCAGTCATAAATCATGTCAAACATGTTGTCTCTGGTCTCTTGTAAGCGGAGCTCACCAGATCTAAAGACACGCTTACACCCCAGCTGTTAATCCACTCAAGTCCTTCATATAACAGATGATCACATTGAAAAGGCTGCTCTGAACTGCTTGCACTTCCATTCACAAACAATGAGGTTGTGTTGAAGGGCTAATTTAATTAGTGATCAGTAAAACTGAAGAGAGAAAGAGAGAAGGATCTGGTGAGAAATCAATCATGAAATCATTTATTCATCCTCATGTTGCTCCAAACCCATAGAACACAAAAGGCAGAATTTTAGGGACTGACAGCCTTAGTCACCATGCACTTTTATTTCATCTTTTTTTTCCCAATATAACAAAGGGGACTGGTGAGTCTGTCAGCCCCTAACAATACACAGCCCTTTAACACAAATGCTCAATTCACTCTCTCACATGCACTCTC
This sequence comes from Moxostoma hubbsi, assembly GCA_032164185.1. Taxonomy (NCBI): domain Eukaryota; kingdom Metazoa; phylum Chordata; class Actinopteri; order Cypriniformes; family Catostomidae; genus Moxostoma; species Moxostoma hubbsi. Next base: position 56,427,162 of record JAVLUX010000001.1, read on the forward strand.
AAATAAAACTGGATTTTTATTTTTTAGAGTGAATAAGTATTGAAATTACATTTCACAGAAGTTTCCATCGTAAAATGCCTATGCGGAATTACTTCTGGCTTTCGCCATCGCACTGCTCCCTCCTTTCTTCTCTTTTTGTCAACAGCTCTGTGAGAGAAAGGAGTAATAAAACATAAGAATTTTAACCAGCTCTTCAAGCAGTCGTTTTTAATTTGCCCTCCAGTGGGATTTCATGGGCCCTGGGCCCTGTTGGTCCCCCTCGTATCGACCCGTTCTTGTTCTGAGCACTCAAGCATGATGGTCTGAACTTCACGGAGAAATGGAGATGGGCGGGCCTGTTCTGGTCTGTGTGCGCTATATGTATGTGCATTGCTGTCAATAAGAAAGTAAGTGATCTAATTTATCTAATGAGAAGCCCTTTTAAATGTTATTGTCATAGACTATGTTTAAATAGTTAAGAAGGAACTTCTGTGCACATGAATAAAGTATGTAGGATTATTGTATGTTTTCTTGTGTGTGTGGTCTGTGATCTTTACCCCTAGCACCTGCAGCATTGTAATCTCTGCCCCCTGAGGCTTATTTAGATGACAAACTTAAACAGACACATATACTGATGTTTAAAGTTCAGCCCTCCCATGTCTTCCTGAGGAGGATGTTCCAAATTAATATATATATATATCTACTATAAATGAAAGAAGAAATTGTAAAGGAGAAAAGGACAATAAGAAGGCATGATATCAGCAGGGTTTCCCTGATCAAATCCTGGTTGAGTGTGGTCTTGGATTTCACATAAAGAACAGTTTATTGGGCCTTTTTTTGGTTTTGTTTTCTTGTGTAGAAGCATGTGGGTTAAATGCATGCTTAATCTTTTTATGTATATAACTTTTGGCACAATCAATGCTTGATGAAGTCAATGTTTTAGAGTTTAAGGAGGCAATCACGCATTGTTGATTACAATGATTCAAATTCAGTGTCAATCCATTGAAAGAATAAAGTGGCCTGTATTTGATTAAAAATATTATATTTTATATATATATATATATCAAGACATTTTGAGTGGTTGACTCATAGTTCTGATGAACTGAAAATGAGTTGCCTTAAACTTGGCAAAAATGGCATGATGTATTGTTTTAAGTGATCATGATTTGTGATTAAATACATTTAAGCCAGTCTTTGTAGGCTTTGTAGGCTCACTTTTTCTTGGTATACACTACCGGTCAAAAGTTTTGAAACACTTGCCTGAAATGTTTCTCATGATCTTAAAAATCTTTTGATCTAAATACAAATGCATAATGTCAATTCAAAACATGCATTTTAAATAGAATATTATAATAATGCAATGTACAATTTGTAATATATTTATAAAAAAAGAAAAGTTAGCATGTGAAGATTCATTATATTTATTTAAAAGTTAACAGGAGTAGTTCTGGCATCATTTACTCACCCTCAAGTTGTTCCAAACCTGTATGATTTTCTTTGGACCATTAAGATGTTTTGATGAATATTGAGAAAGCTCTTTTTTAGAATAGAGGCTGATGCTGTCAAACTAAAAGTGTAAAAGTAGTATTAAAGAAGTAGTTAAACTGCCTTAAAAGTAGTCCATATTACATATTTATATAAAGTCTATAAAAGTAAGTTATAAAAGTAATTAAAGTCATTCAAGTAAGTAATTTATATCTTAGAATCCCTAATCAAGTACATTAGATATTTAAGGTGTGAAAATACAATTTTGGGCTTATTATAAAGAGATGCATTTTAGTTTATAGCAACAATAACAAATGTTTTGAAAATTTCAAGAAGTTCACACAATGTATAACTGTCAGATTTAAATATTGTCTGTGACCAGCCATGGTAAAATGAGTGTTTTTCTATTTATTTTTTTATAGTGTTTTATAGCCCACACTCTCATGTAAATACTGGATAAATACCCGATTCAAAGTGCTACTGGAGCAACAAATCAAACGATCAGCACATTAACACCAGCAGAACAAGAAGCTGTAGTAGCCTCATTACCTCTATCCACCTCCTCCACTCCCCTTTTCTCCTCAGCTCACCACAGCTCGGGTCACTGTCCAGATATTCATGACAACTTGGTATATATTGGGCCCCTGTTTTCATGCTGGGATTTGCAAAGGAAAGAAAAGTGTGAGGGAGAACAAAGCAGCCAGGTGAAGCTGGTGTGTTTTTGTGTGTGTGTGTGTCTCGCATCTGTCGGACTGATTTGTGTGCGCCTGGCACTTATTTAGTCAGTGTGTCAGTGTATGTGTGTAGCAAGTTATGACCTGCTAAAACAGCCACATCTTCGTCTGCACACTGTAAATCAGCAGGAAGCCCCAAACACAGCAGTGTGATTGGTGCAGTGAAGCCACACCTCCTAATTACAACAAGCCGTCATGCCAATGTGCTAACAACACACCTTGCAGCTAACCTTACTCCATTTATCCTCACTCTATTTAATCAGTGACTTGATTCCAATAACAAAATTTGCCTTCCTCTCCTCTTTTTCATGTCTTCATGACTGGTGTTTCTCATCCAGGCTCTGAAAATGAAGCAAATGTCATCTTATTTATAAATAGCTCAAATGCCACATGCATGAACATGAATAATGCTGTTTATAATCTGATTTTTACCAAAATTTCTGTATTTCCTTATATCTTCTGATTGTTGTGATTATTAAGGCTATATATGCAATACTGTTATATTTCAATTTTGTATCAGCCATTTACATGACAGTACTTTCACTCGTGCATTCAATGAGTGTTTCTACATGTCTCCATTCAATTATTCACAGGAATAATTTCATTTAGATTTTCATCCAACCTCTTATCTGGAAACTAAAAACTCCTGCAAACCTGACACCAGCATATTATAGAGTAAAATGAAACCTCTACTGCAACAATCCTCTGAAATTTCAGTTTCCAGAGGAGAGAGAGGTGCATGTTTAATTAATGGTTCTGAGAAGAAAATACGGGGCTTCCTGTACATATTTTAACATGTATTTTCTGGGGATATTGTATATAATTATACACATTTGACAGAGATATGCTTTAGTTGTTACTCCTTCTGAACATCATGGCAACTTTAAAAATACTCTTGGAATTGGAGTGTTTAGATTGCTGTATGTCTCAACTTAAAAGCAAAAGAGGTAAAGTAAAACAAATTGGTTCAACCAAGTTGGGAAATAATGCAAAAATTATTTATTATTAAAGTTAAGGGTATCTGGATAATAGGAACAATAATAACATATAAGACTGTTCTTTATAGCTCTTAAAGTTAAAAGACTTTAAACAAATTTAGTATCCCATCATGCATCATGCCTTAAGCCTAATACATCAAGTAATGAGGTCTATTAATTAATTCATTATTGAGACCTCAGATTGTTGTTGCTATAAATTTAAATCACAAAATAATTTCAAAATGTATAATTTGCTTTTCCATAATGAAGGACCACCATGTGATCTGAAGACCTTACTGCTCATAGACTGAACCCAGATTTCAGTCTCAGAGACATCATGATACACCATCCTCCGTTTCTGTAAAACACAGCCATGGCACTGAAGGTGTTAACCTGTTGCATGTATTAAACTCGCACATCATTAGTGAGGTGTAAATCCCCATACCACACAGACACACACTCACATATAGAAGATTGTTTTTTTTTTGTGGGTCCTGGAGGCATACCATTGAAAATGGACCCAGTTTAACACAAGTTGCTTTTAATTGGCTGTTTCTGCCTGGCAAACAAGGTGTGCCATTAATAACATAACACAGAGATATATCACACACACACACACACACACACACACATTCTAAGACAGTCACTGTCTAAAGAGGGACATACCATAGACGTGTATTGTTTATATATATATATACATATATACACAAGATATTCACAATTACTAAAGACTAACCCAAACTCTGATTGTAAAGGAAAGGTAAATGGCTACTTCTCTCTTCTTATTTCTCTCTTCCTAATGCAGATTACTAGATTAACTTGAGGTAAAATTTCAGGTCTTGTGTATTAGTGGCAGAGGATGATAGTACAGTGTCATGGTAGTTCTCCTCTGGATCTGCTTTAGGGCAGCAGCACTATGCTCACTGACCTCAGAGTGAGAGAGGGAAAGTGAATACGGATGTGGGGGTGGCATGCCGACTGCCCCTTTCTTTTGGACTGATTTGAGTTGCGGTTCTTTCCTCTCTTATACCCGATGACTTTATTAAATGCTGGTTTCCTTGGCAACCTTTACCCACTGACACACACACTATTATTCCACACAGCCAGCTGGTGAGTTTGGGTTTGATGTGGAATGGCGGACAGCATCTTGGAATCATGCACTTAAAAAAAATAAAAAATAGCAAAGAATAGGAACAGAGGAGCTGCATATGTTTTTGAAGACAATTTATCATGCACCGCACATAAAAATACAACAAAATATTATAATATAAGCAATAATATAATTATTGTTAAAACTATATATCAACAAACACATTTCCCCAGTGCTGCCGTGTGGCACTAAAAAAAAAAAAAAAAAAAAAAAAAAAAAAAAAAAAAGTATTTGTATTTACTCCTCTACTGTAGGCTCTATAAAATGCTTATTACACAGCTCTCTGAAATACTTGATTCTGCTTGGTAAATTGTGGTATTCTGTGCAATTTTTTGTTTGCATCTAATAAATTATTAAAAAATACATAAAAAAAAGGCAATTCACACAAAACAATTACTTGAATACAACTCTTCTACAATGAACATATTTTAAATGACTGAATTCAAAGTCATTTTGATAGTTTTTGAAGGGCTTGAAGTAAAAAATTACATGGCATACAGAGTCAGTACAAAAATCTAACTGAAGTTTGACTAAAAGCTGAAATTCTTGAAAAAAAGAAATGTTGGCATGAGTTGTGCCGAATAACCTTATATTATTATTTCTTTAAAAAAAATGCAGTGAAACAATTTTGTTTTAAAATATATTGAATATTTAAAACCGTTTGTCCACCAAATCAAAGCCAAGTGGTGCAACCAACATGTAGGTAGAAATTTTTTGTCATGTGACAAAAATCATAAAACAGAGAATATCTGTTTAGACCCACAAGACTGTGTGTGAAAAACAAATCATAATTTTATAATATCATTATATATCAATTTAAATATAATTTTAAAGAGGGCGTGTGCAACTGCTAAACCCGTCTGTGTAGTGCATGATCATCGAGTAAAAATGCCCCGCTCCTCCCAATGTGTATATATATTTATATATATATTCTATAATTGTTTTGCTCTAAATACATGAAAGAAGCAATTGGGATTGGGACAGCCTAATTACATAGACATGTGATAAGTTCTCCAATATGTTTAGAACAACCTATCTGTCAAAAACCTTGAAAAACTGTTCACAAGTACACCTCAGTGCTGTTATAAAGGCATTTTGGTTTATGTTAACTGCACTTTGTATAATGTTAATTGGTAAATGAATACTATTGTGAAGATAACCACGAATAGTTTTTATTTGTGGCATTCTTCACAACCTAAATATCTTTCACAGTATTGTGTGTGTGTGTGTGTGTGTGTGTGTGAGAGAGAGAGAGAGAGAGAGAGAGAGAGAGAGAGAGACATGTGTGTGTACAGTACATGTAAAAGACACAGATCCTGTACATCTTAACATATCTTTAAAAGAGACTTTTATTTGTGTCTGTAGTGCGAGCCGTGCAAGGCATTCTCACAGCCTTTGCACAGACAGATTTCGTAGTTACAGTTAAGCAGAGAAAAAAAACGTATAAATTCTTTTGTTCAGTGAAGCAGACAGCCTCTTGCATTACTGCTGTTACATTTGGCAACAGATTTAATATGTACATTATAACAGCACAAATCTCGCCAAATTAATAGCAGATTTTTGTTAACACTAAGATGCATTAATGATTCAGTAACCCACAACTCAAAACACAAACTCATGCACACACTCATTAGTAGTGCATTTCAAGCCATTGAACAATCCATCTCCGGTCAACATACACAAACTCTCTCTCTCTCTCTCTCTCTCTCTCTCTCTCTCTCTCTCTCTCTCTCTCTCTCTCTCTCTCTCTCTCAGCAGGTATGAGTCTGCATTGAGGACTCATCAGTACGCAGGTTGTAATTCATAAGCAAGAATTTGGCCTAAGGAGCAGAGGAGTCTTTACAGGCCTGAGAAATCACATGTGTTGTTCCAGTCTGTTTCCTTTCAATAAAACCCAACACTTAGCACTTCATTTTGGAGCACTTCTGATAAAATGATGCAGGTTTGTTAAAGAAAGAAAACAAATGAAGCTATTCAAAGAGACAGAGAAATGGGGCGGTGGAGAAAGAGAAACCGAGAGTAACGACAGTAAATTCAGCTGAACATTACAGATATTTAAAAATGAAGAGTTAAAGTGTTTCTTAATGGAAGTCTGGGGTGAGAGAGTCTGAAAGGGGCTTGCACGGTGTGGCGCAGGGGGAATATTTTATTGCCGTGCCTTCATTCGCCTTTAAAATTGCTTTTAAATGAAGAGTGGGCTACAATATATTATAGCCCATTATCGACCATTTACACATACAAACCCCAAAGCCCGAATCGTGTAAACGCCGGATCAAAGGTTTCAAGATGGATAAATGCTTTTGTAAATAAACTACTGCTAAAATTTTTTAGGAGGGGTGGAGAAAAAATAAAGTAGTAACATGAAAAGGAAAGTGCTGAAGTATATGCAAGCACATTTCAAAACATATTACATTCGCTTTGTTGGCATTTGCCAGTTGACCTTCATGTTCTTTGATCTATGATGTACTAACAACAACAGCAAAAACAATTTACACGAGTGTTTAAATTTAATCTTGAGGAACTGTCTTGTTAGGGTATACAGTAAAAAAAAAAGAGTCGCCCGGCTTACAGTTCATACGCATTTAACATACATGCTTTTTGCATACTGTGCAGCAGGAAAATACATGTATTTGGACATGGGGAAGGAGGGGGTAAAATAAGAGAGGGAATTCATATTCTGTGCTATTAATAACATCCAAAATGTTTTTGAACATGATTATGTATATTTACTATACTCTTTTTTTCATACTAAGAGGTTCTTATTAAAACCTTAAAATTATACAAATGGAACATTTGAGATTTTTTTTCTCCAATTTTCATGTGTCACATACTTTTTCATTCTGTCTCCACTTTCCATATCTAGCATTATCCATTTACATCTCATTCACTCTCCTTTATACACACACACACACACACACACACACATGGACGCACACTCAGACGCACATTCAGAGGAAACCCTCCAAACCTACCCTCATTTCTATTTTCAGTATGGAAGCCAAAGGCAGCCATTAGCCCACCGCACACTGCTATTAAACTTATTATAACACCCTTTCCATAAAACACATCCATTATGCTGCACGGCTCTCTGCTGTTGACTTTGGGTGCATGGATGACCATATGAGCAGGAAATCACTGGTATTGTGGTAAAAATAAAAACTGTGTGCTCAAAATGAGGTAGGGAGAGTCAAATAATTGTGAATTTACAGTCAGGACATTAAAAGAGAGATGGATGGATATATTTTTTGTTTGCAAGAAAAATGCTTTACGTCACAGCTTGCAGCTAATCAGTGACAAAATGGCCATGAATGAAGGACACACACAAAAGCATGAAGGGCATAATGAAAAACACTGCCAAATACAGGACCTGCATTTGTATTCTGAATATTAAAGGAATATTCCGGGTTCACTACAATTAAGCACAATCAATAGCATGTGTGGCATAGTGTTAATTACCACAAACATAATTTAAAGAATATATATATATATATATATATATATATATATATATATATATATATATATGTACTGTATATAAAAAAATAATAATTTATTATCTTCCCTGAGGTCCACTTATAATGTCAGTGATGTTTTTTTGCACCAAAACCATCATAATTTAATTCGTATGATATCGTGCGACTGCACTAGTTTGAATTCCTACGACTTACGTCGCTAGACATCGTTTCCATCTAAAACGAAACAATTAAATGCGTGTGTCTGTCACACAAAATAGCTTCCTATCATGTTTACACACTCTACTGGATGGTTAAGTTTAGATAAGGTGTTTATAAGGGCATAATATTAATAAGTATGTCCTTAATGCCTCATGCACGGAACTCAAGGTTACTTCCGCTTTAGACATCCGGGAATTTGCACATGATTAAGTCATGTGAGTTTATGCGAACAACATCGTGCGAGACCATAAGAAATAGCCAACTCGTAAATTATGTACGACTTTTCATGAGATCGGGTTGAATCAAAATGTTCACTCATGCACAGCAAGCTTTCAAACACCCATGACATTTGAAACATTTGTGAATGTTACTCACGATTCTGGTAGTGTTTAACTGTCGCATGTTTCAATAACAGTTCCTTTGCAAAGCTTGAATCATATTGTGACTGGTTCACAAGCAATCTGCACTGGTATGAGCTGAAGACATACATTCCACACTGAAATGTTTTAAATATGCAAAAATAATACAATCCACGGTGATGTTGTTGTTGCTTCAACAGGCCAAATCAGAGATGCTGGTCTTCACTGGAGTAACATCTCACACATATTCCATGTTTTTTACACACAGAACGGCATGTGTTTCTCCCAGCCAGTGGCAGCAGCATAATGAGATTAGTTTTTAAAGCTGCGCTTGTACCACTCTTAAAAGGTGGCATCAAGTGCATGTTTACAAAAGACTAATAATTAAATATCGCACAGATGGGTGCAAAAACGGTCCAGGACAGCAATACACAGTGCAGCTGAATGAAACAGAATGGAGGTCTCATTTTTAGAGATATAACTTGACATTGCATCTTTTAAAAACGGCCCAAAATACACGATAATGGTCAAAGCCGTTCATCAACTGTAGAAAAACCTTTGAGATCCAGATATGCATATGAAGGTGTTCTCTGTAAGTCTCCTTTGGATGAATCTTCCATGTCAGGTCCTCTCTCCTCTTCATCTGTGTAACTGAGCACCAGTGGATGGGGCCAAGTGTGCAACGATGAAAAAAAGGCATTGATGTCTTGCTGAAGAGGCAGTCATATGAAGATTTATTTGGTCCTTGTGATGTCACAATTTCCACAAATTCCAAACTAGCCGTTTCAACAGCCTGGTTTAAATAAATGCTCTTTTTCTATTAAGGAGGAAGTTTACAGTTCTGAAACTTGAAACTCAGAAAATTTAATGGCATCTATGCTAATATTATTTTATTTGTTTCCCTGTCTCAACCTCAGAACTCCTATTCTGAGGTCACCAGAACTGGCTGGATTCAGCTCCATTCCTGCTTAGTGTTGGGCTCCACTGCTACATGTCGCTGTGTGATGATGGCTAATAGCAGCCGGTGCCAGCCAAACATCACTTCAGTCTATTACAATGGACTTCAGAGGATTAACTGATGCCAACTCCAACCATAAAACATGGGATACTTCATATGCCATTGCCTGAACCTTGGACTTAGGATAGACCTCACCGAAATTACAAGCCAGGTTGAACTGCGATGCATCACCACTACTGATGGACTACAGTCTTGAAATGGAATAAAAAGACTACCAATTAATTGCCAACAAAAGCCTTTATCAGCCAACCAACAAGGACAATTGCATCTATGTGAACTTCTGCAGTTAATCCAAGATTGACTTCAAAGACATTAGTCATTAATCTTACAGTTCATAAAAAAATCTTTGTTTAAACACTGACCCTTAACACTTACTTAGTTTAATCATTTTAAACTGTGACTTGAACTATACATAAGTAA
>JAVLUX010000001.1:57039457-57256957 GCA_032164185.1 Moxostoma hubbsi
TACCCATACGTAGGGTTAGGAAGTCAATAACCCAAAGTATTAAAATTAGCAGGGTTTGTGCTACAGACATAAATTATACCTCAAGTTGTGTTGTTTTTTAAGAGTGGTGTGTGACTCCTTTTTTGAGTGAGTGGTCAGATTTGAAACAATTAAAGTGAATGGGGCCACACCATAAATGTTAATATCAGGGACTAAAAACAATTAAAGGAATGAAAACATAAAAATAAAAAAATTATTAGCAGAACGGAACAGAAAACAGTTTCAGTTACATTCTGCTAAAAAATGTGTTCATTTTCGGTTTTCCTTTCTTGAATTGAAAAGTGAGTGAAAGCTTCATTTTTTTTAATGCGGATAATCGGTTATAAGCAGTTATTTTGCTCTGATATTTTTTTATTAAGACAAAGTGTTAAACGTGCTTTGATTTGGAAGGAAACTGCAGCGTCTCACATTTCTTTGCCTAATTAACCATTGTGGATGTCGCATTCTGTGAATGAAGACCTTTTTAACAACTATGTATAAATACTGCACACAGTATATGTGCACGGTAAATCCAGATACAAGGAAGACATTATTAGAGGAAAAAAAGTATATTTCTCAGTTGTTTCCAAGTCTTCACTGATTATTGTTAGATATGATGGATTAATACAGATTTAATGCTGCTAGGTTTTGACTCAGATCCTGCCGGGTTTTGAAGCATAACTGTAATTAAAATTATACTTAACTGTTCATTAACTGTATGCTTGTTATGATTTCTATGCCGATAATTCCACCACAAAGGAAAAAAAAAATTATAGCTTATTTTCAATTATTTTGGTGAGGCAAGTGGCTTATTTTGGGCTTGTTTTTCCAGACCATGTTGCTTGATTCTCTTGCGAGGTCTGGCTACACAGCTATTGGTATTTCACCCACACCTTAGTGCAGAATACTGACATTTTAAATAGAACGTTATAATAGGCTATTTTATTTAGTTCTAACCTTTTATAAAGGAGGCTGCGGAACTTCTGAACTGGAACAAAAAAAAGACAACGAACCAACAATATTCACATTATTTAGTTATAAAATCCCTTTAATAATAAAATCCCTTTTCTGTGTAAAGTTATATCCAGTTCCCTTTACAAAAAGCTTCACTATGATGCTGCGCTTGCTAAAAGCGCTATGGGAATGATCTTGCATTGTGACCAGCTGTGAATATGTGTGTAACACGTCAATGAAATTTATATTATATTGGTGAGATCATTGGATGCTCCTGTGGCCGGGCTATACTACGCACACATTCTTCAGGCTCTATGGTTTGGATGTTCATGCTCTTACGCCCCTGAGTCGACATCTGAAGCTCATGTATAAGAAAGTCTGTGATGCGGCAGGCTGGTCCTCTCCGCACACATTCATCAATTTTGTGGTTTAGATGTTCTTGCTACTCCGGGTTTTACGCCCTTGAGTCGACATCTCAAGCTCATGTCTGAGACCTCTCGCGTTCTTGTGAGCACACTTCACAACCGTAGGGGTCCAGACAGCCCCAGTGCGGCGTCGTGGGTATTTCGTTCCCATAGCGCTTTTAGCAAGCGCAGCATCATAGTGAAGCTTTTTCTAAAGGGAACGTCTCGGGTTACATGTGTGACCCTTGTTCCCTGAAAAAAGCGGAACGAGATGCTGCGCTTCTTTGCCGCACTGGGATGTCCCAGGACTGCTCCTCAGAAAAAGTATCTGACGAACACGCTGGTGACGCCTCTATTTATAGCCCGGCCACAGGTGCATCCAATGATCTCACCAACCAAGGCTATACATTTCCGGTCAATGTTCATTGACGTGTTAAACACATATTCACAGCTGGTCACAATGCAAGATCGTTCCCATAGCACTTTTAGCAAGCGCAGCATCTCGTTCCGCTTTTTTCAGGGAACAAGGGTTACACATGTAACCCGAGACGTTTTGCATTGCCATGATGATGAAACGACGTAAACCCTAAAACATTTGTAAAAATGTTGATTAAAAAAACGTTACTGCATTTCTACCTTTAAACCCTCTAAAATATGTCCATTGTTGGTGCCTCACTGTAACCTCGATTTTATTATTATTATTATTATTTTTTATTTTATTTTTTAAAGAAATGAGCAACATGTTTAAATAAATTGTTTTGGTTAACAACATTATGCCACAAGTGCTGTCGATTGAGCTTAACTTGTATTGAACCTGGAATAATCCTATTACATTTTTATTTTATTTTTATTTATTTTTTTACTTTTGAGGATTTTGGAAATAAGAAATGCAATTCTTATTAGATTAACCTCCATCAGCAGCCTGTCCCCAAACAATGAAATAATTTCAGATTTTAACAGAACATAGTCTTGTTTAATTAAGATCATTTTTTCTTAAAGTACCTCTGATTACAACACTCTCAAATACACATTGCAATAGCAGTAACCATCCACAAAGTACTCTGAATGTGTGGCTCATTTCAAGTCGACATGAAGAAATTAAGGACTTTTATGGTTAAAAAAGAATGGGCTGCTAAATTCATTAATTTGATAAAAAGTGCTAAATGGTCTGCGGTGTAGATTCAACAGAACCAACTCATAAGAGTCATTTGTTCAGGAATCAGGCTTCACTAGCCGCACTGCGTGTTTTGCCCTGCTGATTTAGTAGTGGTGTTGCAGTGAATTTTAGAATGTGTTGTTATTTCATCTGTGAAAGAATGCACATTCAAGAATCATTAATCTAACAGGAAGACATTAAACATCCAGTTCTCAACCGCTTCTGAAAAAGAACCAGCTCTTGGTTCCCAAACTTGACCAGCACCAAACTGATGCTGTCTTTTTGTCAGGCCTGGTAACCATCTAAAACATCAAGTTTTGCAGAGGGAAGCAACACTAAAAGTCTAGTTTATTATTAAGGTTGCTTTTTTAACTCTAAACAACTTGGCTGAACTTATAGTGTGAGGCATCAGAATCACTTGTGCGTCACTGCTTCTCTCATTGCCTCTTTTGCCTTCTTTGTACTTCTACAGAATGAGTCCCAAAGCACTAAACATTTCTTTTTCTCCCCCACCCCATTCCATCCCTAACCCATCCCAACCCCATCTCCTCTCGTCCATCCTCCTGCTCTCTTTAAATTTACCCTCACTTCTAAAACTAGGCCACAGAATGGGTCGATGATCCTGTACAATAGGAAGAAGGTGAAGTACAGAAAGGACGGCTACTGCTGGAAAAAAAGGAAAGATGGGAAGACCACACGGGAGGATCACATGAAGCTCAAAGTACAGGGAGTGGAGGTGAGACCATGCGTTTGCACCATAGCACTCACAAACACATTGACTCGCTTTTAAATTTTGAGATAGTTCACCTCCAAAATTAAATTCTTTCATCATTTACCAAACCTGTATGACCTTCTTCAGTGTAGCACAAAAGATGGGGCTGACAGCCTCAATCACCATTGAGTGGTAGTGAAAGAGGCTGTGACTGAGTTCTGCCTAAAAGCTTCTTTTGTGGGCCACAGAAGAAAGAAAGTTATACCGGTTTAGAACAACATCAAGGTGAGTAAATAATGACTGGATTTAAATTTTTTTTAGAGAACCATCTCTTTAAGAAGAGAAGTCCCCTCATTTGGACATGAACACTGTATTTTTACACCAGCCTTTTTTGTCACACAGTCACAGCGGTTTCGATTCCCTGCTTTTCTAGTCCACATCGAGGAGGAAAAAATACACCTCAGCAGCCCGGGTTTTGTTTTACCTTGACAGCAAACAAAATGGAAGCAATTGTTTGTACCTTATTAAGCTCAGGATGTTTGCTCTGCTCCAGAGTGCCGGCATTAATCTTCCCCCATGCTGGGAACCGCTGCTATCACAGGTAGACTGCAGGGTCCTTTTCTGCATTTCCGTGCCCTGGCATGGCCCCGCTGTGTATGTTTATGAGTGCTCTTTGATTTATCTCCACTCATACATACACACCAAACAGCATGGGTGCTGTATCCAGAGTTTTGCTCCTTTGTTTTTGAGGGTTGTGCTAAATATCTATCATTTTTTGGTGTCCCCTGGATAGCTAAGATTCTTGTCATGATCATGTGATATTGAGCTGAACCTACAGGACCATGCACTTTACACAGCCTACAAACACACATTTAGTTTCAGATCAGGCATTAGAGTCAAACCCAATTTTGGTCATAACTCAGTTTTAAAAGAATATGTAGTAGCTGCATCGGCCTCTGCAAAGAAAAATTAATTAATTAATTAATAACAATCACCAACTGTCCCCAAAGTGATGTCATGTCAGATTTAGAGAAATTCTGGGGACACATTTGTCCCCAAAGTATAGCTGAGTCAGCCCACACCCACACTCACAAAAGATATGATACACTTGCCAAGACATGCATTTGTCTCTTTTTTACTCTTCATTATGCTCTCATTAGATAGTGAACAGACCTTGCTTAATAACCAAATCTCTGCCAATCATTTTTTGGCAGGACATTTTCTCACAGCAGCTATTTCAGATGAAATTTATATTCACCAACTTGACCACTGTTAGAAAAAGTTCTCCCAAAACTGAAAATTCTCTCACCATTTACTCACCCTCGTGTCATTTCAAACTTATACAGTATAACTTTCTCTCTTCTGTGGAACACAAAAGAGATGTTAGGTAGAATGTTTATGCTGCCCTTTTACACACAGTGAATGTGAATAGAAATGGATGCTGTCCAACAATGCCCCAAAAGCACCCTAAAAGTACCATAAAGTAATCCATTTTACTTGTTTATCCTCTGCTGCTGTACAATTATTTTGTGTGATAAACAGACCGAAATGTTTTATTTGTTGAAAATCTTTTTGAAATCCCCCTTGCCATAGCTCAGATGTCTCATTCTCACAGTGACAACATTGCCAGTTGGCATCATTGATGTCAAACCTCATACAACAAGCTTTTTTCTAATGGCACATTTAAGACACGAATGAGATTTGAGAGCTGCGGAGGGGAAGAATTCAGTCTTGCTTTGAGGGACTTTGAATCTTATGATTACTTTTATGTTGATTTTTGGAGCTTGACAGCTTTTGTCATTGTCTGATTTCATGGAATGGAAAGGCATGTTTAGACATTCCACAAATTTTCTCCATGATGAAAGTCATAAGGGTTTGAAACAATATGAGGGTGAGAAAATGGTACATTTATTTGGTTGAACTAACACTGTAAGAACATTTACAGTGGTAAAACATTATCAATACATCAACCAGAGTTCTGTAAAGTTTGATATATGTGTGAGAAATACTGCTAGTTTTCCTCATAGCCAGTTGTCCATATATAATGCTGTGTTATCTCAGCGATGTCCTCTGCCCCTCATGCACACTCAGCTCAGCTAAAAGATCTTGCTTGAGCTAAGGTAACACAGAGTTGAGCTCACTCACTGAGCTGGAGAAACACTTAAATAAACCTTTGGTGACTCAAACAAACCTCTCTCTCTCCCACGCTCTTCCTCTTTTCCTTTATATCTCTCAGCCAGTACCATCTGCTGTCATCTGACAGGCTTATCCTCTAACATCCCCCCATATGTTTTTTCTGTGGCTTACAGTGGGCTAATTTCAGAAGGGTGGCAAGACAGCTTTGGGTGCTAAGGTGGACTCAGCAAAAATGAGCGTGTCTGAAAAGCAGAGAGCGAGAGAGAGAGAGAGAGAGAGAGAGAGAGAGAGAGAGAGAGAGAGAGAGAGAGAGAGAAGCAGTGTGGAACACTTCCTATCTCACAGCAGGCTTAAGAAATCCCACTTTAAGCTTGAACTATGACCATGAAGAGACTACAGTAAAATGCATAATGAGGGCTGAGATCAGATGGTTACAACAGCGAATGAACACTGGCAGTCCTGTGTTTTTGTCCTCCTGCTATGAGTAACAACATAATAGGGGAGTGGCCACTCAGTACATCCTCATCGCACTCTCCCTGACTGAACGAGGAGCGATCAATCAGAACTGTGCTTTTCAGTATAATAACCTTGCCCTATCAGTCTGTCTTAGACCTGTTTCCTGCATATGCAAATAAATGGCGTGACCTTCACCTTCAGAACAGTTTCACCCAAAGCTTTTTCTCACAGACTGAGGATGGGTGTGTAAAGGAGAGGTGTCATATTGTCTGGGCTATGTGTGTAAGGTTGTCGGTGCGTGTGTGTTTGAGGGCTGGTAAAGTTTTGTCTCCCAGCAAATCAAAATCAAATCAAATCAAATCACTTTATTGTCACACTACTGTGTACACGAGTGCAACAGTAGGTGAAATTCTTGTGTGCAGTTCCGAGTAACATAGCAGTCATGACAGTGACGAGACATATACCACTTTACAATAAACAACATATTTACACAAAACAATTTACATAACAAATGTACACATACTTACACAACAATTTACATAACAAATGTACACAATACACACAATGTAGAATACACATACACTAGATACGGGTATAAATATATATAAACACTAATTGAATTGGGAGAATATATTGACAGAGTGATGATTAATAAAGTGCAGTGCTGATTGTTGATCGTGAGAGATCATGTGTTCAAAAGTCTTATTGCTTGTGGGAAGAAGCTGTCATGTAGTCGGGTGGTGCGGGTCCTGATGCTGCGATACCGCCTGGCTGATGGAAGCAGTGAGAGCAGCCCATGACTCGGGTGGCTGGAGACTCTGATGATCCTCCGAGCTTTATTCACACACCGTCTGTTATATATATCCTGGAGGGAGGGAAGCTCACCTCCGATGATGTTTCTGGCCGTTCGCACCACCCTTTGCAGGTCTTTGCGGTTGTGGGCGGTGCTATTGCCGTACCAGGCGGTGATGCAGCCAGTCAGGATGCTCTCTACAGTACTGGTGTAGAACCGTGTGAGGATGTGGTGGTTCATTCCGAACTTCCTCAGCCGTCTCAGGAAGAAGAGGCGCTGGTGAGCCTTCTTCACAACGGCCTCAGTGTGGACGGACCATGTGAGTTCCTCAGTAATGTGGACACCGAGGAACTTGAAGCTGCTGACTCTCTCCACCGGTGCTCCATTAATGGTGATGGGGCTGTGCTCTCTGTCTTTCTTCCTGAAGTCCACCACAAGCTCCTTGGTTTTACTGACGTTGAGGAAGAGGTTGTGCTCCTGACACCAGCGTGTCAGAGTGTGCACCTCCTCTCTGTAGGCCGTTTCATCATTGTCAGTGATCAGACCTACCACCGTCGTATCGTCAGCAAACTTAATGATGGCATTGGAGCTATGTGTTGCCACACAGTCATGTGTGTAAAGGGAATACAGGAGTGGGCTGAGAACACAGCCCTGCGGGGCTCCAGTGTTGAGGGTCAGTGATGAGGAGATGTTGCTGCCCATTCTAACCACCTGACGTCTGCCTGACAGGAAATCCAGGATCCAGCTGCACAGCGAGCTGTTTAAGCCCAGAGCCCGGAGTTTCTCATCAAGCTTGGAGGGCACTATGGTGTTGAATGCTGAGCTGTAGTCTACAAACAGCATTCTCACATACGTGTTCCTTTTTTCCAGGTGGGATAGAGCAGTGTGTATTGTAGATGCAATGGCATCATCAGTGGAGCGGTTGTTACGGTAGGCAAACTGCAATGGGTCCAAAGAGGTGGGCAGAACAGAGCAGATGTGATCTCTGATCAACCTCTCAAAGCATTTGCTGATGATGGGGGTGAGGGCAACAGGACGCCAGTCATTTAAGCAAGTGATTTTTGATTGCTTCGGTACAGGCACAATGGTTGATGTTTTGAAGCATGTGGGGACTACAGACAGGGAGAGGGACAAGTTGAAAATGTCCGTAAAAACACCAGCCAGTTGGTTCGCGCATGCTCTGATGACGCGGCCCGGAATGCCGTCTGGACCCGCGGCTTTACGGATGTTCACCCGTCGAAATGATCGGGTTACATCCGCAACAGAGACGGAGAGTGAACCATCATCTGTAGTATCGGCCGCGAGTGCTCTCTCCGCGAGGGCGGTGTTGCTGTCCTCGAAACGAGCATAAAATGTATTAAGCCCGTCCGGGAGAGAGGCAGCAGTGTTCATGGCGGAGTTTTTATTCCGTTTATAGTCCGTGATTTTTAATTTAATTTTTTAATTTAATTTAATTTTAATTTTTTTAATTTATTTTTTTTAATTTAATTGCCCAATTGTCACACATTATACATACATTTCTGCATATATACAGTGAAATTATTTATTTTTCACATATCCCAGCTAAGCTGGGGTCAGAGTGCAGGGTCAGCCATGATTCGGCGCCCCTGGAGCAGATAGGATCAAGGGCCTTGCTCAAGGGCCACACAGTGGTGTCTTGTCGGTGCTGGGGCTTGAACCCCCAACCTTCTGGTCAGTAATCCAGAGCCTTAACCGCTGAGCCACCACTGCCCTATAAACGGTCTATAAACGGAATAAAATAAATGAATAAACGGAATAAACGTCATCGCTTCTCTTGTTGCATTTGAGTTCATGTGAGGTTGCATGTGAATTCACAGATACCTTGTTTTCATCAACATGGTACTGGTGCTGGAGTTGGTGCCCAAAGAAAAGGTAGCTCTTGGCCATATAAA
This sequence comes from Moxostoma hubbsi, assembly GCA_032164185.1. Classification (NCBI taxonomy): domain Eukaryota; kingdom Metazoa; phylum Chordata; class Actinopteri; order Cypriniformes; family Catostomidae; genus Moxostoma; species Moxostoma hubbsi. The sequence continues at coordinate 57,048,000 of JAVLUX010000001.1, forward strand.
TTGTATTTAAATTGTATTTACACCAGAGCATTAATCCTAATTGTCTCAAACCTGGAACCACTAACGCCAGTGACCAGGAGGCCAAGTATTTATATTTAAATATTACACATAATTATATGATATATATTATTACAAGCAGAGTATTTATATTTAATTTCCAATCAATTTATGATTTTTTCCAAATTGTGCAAAAAGTCATAAGGCCATCAAATTAGCCCTAGCAAGATAAAACTGTAGGGCATTTAAATAAGACAACTAAATCAGACAGAAGGAAACTACAATGGACAGTCAGGACTGCTGAGAGGAATACTTGTGCCCCCTGCCCACCCTCCAAGACTGTACGTCTCCAGAGTGAGAAAATGTGCAGGTAGAATCACTCTGACCCCACACACCCTGCCCACTCCCTCTTTGAACTGTACCCATCTGGCCGGCACTACAGAGAAATGAGCGCCAGAACATCCAGTCACAAGAGCAGTTTTTACCCTCAGGCCATTTTCCACGTGAACAAAGGAATCCCCCATAGTGCAATAATGTAAATACATATCTAATGTACATTTGTATATTCACATATTTAATACAGTAACTGTATATACCCCTAACTTCACATACATTACCACTTGCACATGTACATATGCCACTCTACTGTTTGTTGTATGTCCTGTTATTTGTATGTCTATTTATACTCTTAGCTTGTTTTATAGTCTGTGTCTCACTGTAATGTTCTGTGTGCACTTGTTTCTCCTATCACCAAAAAACATTCCTTGTATTTGTGAGAACACCTGGCAATAAAGCTCATTCTTATTTAATTCCAAAAACAATTAAAAAGGTCATTTCCATCACTAGCATTTCCACCACATAATTCTATTCAACACAATACAAAATTTGATATACACTGTGGTGTGACTTTTCGTGAATTTCAGAAAAAATGACATAAATCACCTGTGGTGCATGTATACACTGCACACTGTTCAATTTTTAGTAGTCAAATAATAATAATAATAATAATAATAATAATAAAAAATTTCACAACTGTAAAAGTGAAGAAACACTCAATTACACACTTCATTTTTAAGTAACGTCTGACCAGTACATCAAAGCCTTGTGAAGGCATAAAGATACTGAATTAAATTACTTTGGATGTTAAAATTCATTCTCAAAACCAGGAGTAAGCCTTTAACATAGATGATGTCACATTGTCTGTCTGTGGGATGGGTAAAGTATACAGTTACTGCATCCTTTGTCTCTAAAGGCATGATCTGAGAGAAGTCCACAGATCCCCCAGTCAAGCACCAACTTCAGCACCAACACCATTTGTTAGAGGAAGTCTGTATGCTTGTGGTAAGCGGTATTCAGATTAAATCTGAAAAAAAGGAAAAAAGCAAAGGGCCATTGTAGATTGTGTTGTGTGTGTGTGTGTGTGTGTGTGTGTGTGTGTGTGTGTGTGTGTGTGTGTGTGTGCGTGCGTGAGGCATTTGTGCATTGCAGGAGTGGATGTCAGTTTGCTATACCCCTGTCTTGTCTCTGCTTGGTAGGCTTGGTTCAGCTATTCACTTAAGTGGCGACTCTGGTTACCCAGCGTCTCTCTCTCTTCTCTAAAACAGATGAACCTTGAGGTCCACAATAAAACTCCTTGTTCCCTAAAATTGGAGCAAGGCGTGTGTTACAGCATTAGTACTTAACAGGGCGTGAAATAGCAGCCTGGCTTCTTGACGTCTCCCCATCACTTCAGTTGAGAGTGCAAACTGTGAGATAGCTAAGTACACCAACCATCCCCCATCCTCCTCTTACTTTTTCTTCCACAATGCAACAGGGCCACCTGAAAAAGGCATGTCGATCATCGCCTATCTTCCTTCCCTACTTAGTTCTTGCTGACTTTTCCTTCCTCTGACCCTCAGTTGCAAAGACCTTATCATAAACTCAATCACCCATGGTCCTCCACAGCATAGAGACTCATCTATATTCCTAATAATTCCTGGCTATATAACTGCTTTCACGGATAGCTGTTTAGTCTTTCTGTTGCATGGTTTTTTAGCTCCGTCAATTCAAGAGGTGAATTTGATGAATAATGTTCCAGCGAAAGTGCTGAAAAGTGCAAAAGTTAAGTGTCATATACATTGATTAGCTGATCTCAACTATAAAGCTGATAGTGGTTCCTTGTTGCCCTTCAAACTTGGTTTGTAATATTATTTGAATGGTTGTTAAAGGTCTGGAGTTGTAAGTCAGTGGGATAGTGAAGAACAGAGACATTTAGTAATAATTTGTAGGGTTATGATAGTTTTTTAAATATATTTATTTATTTGTCAAGCTTAGTGTGTTTTGGGGTCTCAATTTGACAACATCTGGGACTTAGGCCACAACATCAGTGGCTTGTAGGAGTGTCTAGGGGTTATTTATTTATTTATTTATATTTAGGTGTGTATGTGTATTTATAGAAATAAATTCTGTATTTAATTATTTATTTATTTTTTCATCTACAAACTTTTTTGAAGCATTGTGTCCTTTACCACAATGTGCATTAACAAAAAGTATGCTGGTGGTTGAGCCACATGTCAACCCAACACCTTATCGATTTGAATTTAGCAGATACTTTTATCAAAGCGACTTGTCTCTACCTTTGTAATCTGCCATTAGAATAAAAATACCTTTAAAAATAAGTTTGAAAATGTTTATTCAAATTTTACAGTTGCTTAGGGTGTGAAATGTCATGAGGCTTAATCTTCCCCGCTCTTCTGATAAGCTGTTAATTCCGGTTGAGCTGTTGGTACACAGATGCACTCCCCCAGACCCAACTCAGGATTCTGGAATTCTAAACACCCAAAACTATTATTGTGCCACATTCTGTTTCGCAATGAAACTCCCCAGCATTATATATTTAAAGTATCCTTTATTTAAGTTCAAATAACAAGGAAGCGGGTTATGAATATAAACTCAGAAATTGGCATTTCTCTGTATGGACTTGTATGGATTGCGTGAAGTGTCTGGGGAAGAGATTGAATATTCTCGCGTCTGATGCACACTCTGGATTATTAAAGGGGCAAGTGAAAAATAATTTTACTTGCCCAACTGGACAAGCAGACTGATTACAACATCAATAAAAAATGGCTATATTTGTGATAGCCTAGGCCTGTGTCACTTATTAGAAAGTTAATATTCTTATTCTACTGTTGGAAGCAATCCAGAGCACGTAATTTGATAATTCGCTATTGATCTAGTAACAGCTGCACCCTGTTTGATTGACAGGCAGCGTAAGTGTGTGTGCTGAACATGTGCTTACGTTCAAAAAATGTTCATGCTAATGCCCATCTGAACGGTCAAATACATTTCAAAATTCCACCATAATTTCTGTCTTGGTGAGGTATTCATGTAAACACAGAGAGTGATGTCTAAAGTGAATGTAAACAGTGGAGATAAAAGTGGATTTGTATTAAAATGTCGGAAATCTAAGTATAAATGTAAGCTAGTAGACCTTCTGCCATCTAGTGTCTCATTATAATAATCAAACAACCATAGAAAGAAAATGAGAAAACACTCACTCACTCTTGATTGGGAAACTTTAGTAGCTTTAAAAAGTATTCTTGTCGTCTAACCATACAGTGAAGACCAGTAGTAGTTTTATGTTGCATTTATATCTGAATGATCTCATTCCATAGAAGTGTGAGCACCCCTGCTGTAAATGATGGCGATGGAGGCTTTCCTTTATTTAAATACACTGTTAAAAAGACAAGTTTTATTTAGTTAAATAAATGCATGATGTTTCCGAAGTCAATGAGCAATCAGGTTTAATAATCGTGATCTCAGTACTGACCAAAATAAATGTGATTATGATTTTTGCCATAATCGAGCAGCCCTATGTGGCTCCCTCGCTCTTAACCTCCACCATAGATTCACAACCCCAGCACACCATCCCCACCCCACACAATCTCCCCAGACTCCCTCAGTCCCAACATGGTGTTTCATGTTGACTCCATCTAATGTGGGACATCAGCCATGCAAGAAAGCGATGAGCAGGAGTAATAGAGCATGCCTGCAGCTCAATCACCTCTCCCCATTGTTAATAATGAAGACAACTGTCAAAACCCTTGTTGCTAATGCCGTAATCAAGTGGGCACCTTTGCAGTGGACAAGTGCATCCATATTGAAAGCAACAGCTATTTTGCCGGCTGACGAAGCAAGCAAGTATAACAATATGTGGCTGTGTTTATTTGTGCTAAAGGAAGCCACACTCAGTAACAATTATCAGCATCTCCTTGCTCCAGGGAGACATTTCGTCTGTAATTGTTTAGAAAATGGCTATTATTTTGCAATATTCCACATGCTGTTTCGAGCAGGGTGTGTCCACGCCAAGTGTGGGTACAGATGCAGTCGCCGATAGCAACAGCTTGTGAAGCCAGATGCAAGACAAGGGGGAGGAAGTAACATAGCAGGCTCTCTTTCAACAAACTGCTCCTTCCAGCTCTTGTGTGAAATTACCAGGATAGAAAAGTGATGGAAGTACAAAAGGAAAGTTTCAGCTTGCCTGATTCTCCAGTTCTCCAAACTTTCAACCTACGCCTTTGCCCCAACTGTCTGGAATGCAAAGACTGGTAATCGATTTGCCTAGTCTCCCTCTTTCATTTTCTCTCCATCATCATCTTCTTGTGTCGCTCTCCTCTATCTTTCCATACCATTTCTTCTAATCTCTGTGTCTGCTGTATTTCTTTATAAGACTACCCACTCTGGCAATTTCTGCATATTTCTGTGTGTGAAAACTCTTTTTATGATGTCTCTGAGTGTGCTGTTGCCATGGTTTTGGAACTCCAAACTCTCCTCTGGAGAGATTTGTTGAAGATTTAGCTACAAAAGTGCAAAATAACTATTTTCCACTGGTGTCTTGCTGTCTCCTCTAATGTCAATAAGAAGAATTACAGATGAGGATGACTGTCAAAATCACTTTTATCTTCCTTCAGGTTCAATGCCAAGGCCTGTTCCTCTACACCAGGTGTAGAAAGCAAGGACAGCAGAAAATGAACTGTGAAATACACAATATTTGATTGTTTCTTGCTTGGAATGAAGCATCACTGTGCCAGAATGACTCTGGAATGAAGATCAATACTAGTCTTCCAATAACACATTTCACAAGAATGCTGTAAAACTAATTCACAAAGTGGTTTGTGCCTCCATCCATCTTATTCCTATGATCAGTTTTATAAATTTGGCATGAGCCAGACTTCCTAAAGCATCGACCTGAGCTAATTAAAAGGCGGGCTGGAAGTACTGGCCAGTGCTGTCTGAGTGTCTTACTCATCCGGTCATCTCTTTTAAACCTAGTGTTATTCATTTTCAGAACATATAACTCATAATTTTCTGAGTATCATTCTGAGTAGACTAAGTAGACTCTGTTTTCAGGAAGCTTCACTGTGGGTTACTCAACCCGACTGCAGGATTTGGAGCATCCTCAATAAAGAAGGTGGGACAATTTTGACAGAAAGTGACTGAATAAGAAGATATAAATTATCTACACTTTGCTTATAATTACATTTTCCAATCATTGAGGCCAGGGCAAGTGCTGTCATGTTGAGGATGTTTTCAGAGCCCACAACAGAGAACGTCCTATGGAAGAGGAACTGCTATTAGTTCAGTTTTGATGTCCACTACTGGCTCATGGACTGCAGGCCATTACTGGATTACAGTGGTGAATAGTTGGTTGTCTCAAATTTCACCCTAATCCCATGGCAGCACACCATGCGATTTTAATACATGATCAATACATAATAAACTGTTTATTTGTTTGTTTTATGAGTTCTACTAAAGCAAAACATTTTACAAAACTAAGCAGTAGGAGTCTATAGTGACTTTATTGGTCGTTATATATGAAGAGAGTGATGAATGGTGGCTCTCTCAATTTTAAATGGCATAACTCACTAGTATTATAATGTATTTTACAACTTTATCTTAGAACTCTTATTAATGCATTATAATTTATAATACATTAAATAAGTATTTGTGGCACGGTGGAGGGCGGGACCGGCGCGTGATTACGCACGCCCGGTCCCGTATCAGGCTAATTGAGCCGTCAAGAGGGATAAAGGCCACTCGCAGACGGCGATCGAGAGAGAGAGCTTAATCAGCAGACATGTCTGTTGTCCTATGTGTTTGTTTTAAGTTCTTCATTAAAATATTATTTGTATTGACAAGCCGGTTTCTCGCCTCTTCCTTGCCCATGAAAATGATCGTCTTTACATTGGTGCCGAAAGCCCGGGAAGGAAGAGGGATATGCCGTAGCGGAGTTCTCGCCACTTCTCAATGGAGCAGCCGCGGCCATCTGCCGGGGGACGGAGGAGCCCAGCCACCTGGACGCGGAGGAACGGCCGCCGACCGCGAGGGGAGGAGGGGCTCCTGGCCGACCGCCTGGAGCGGTTTGGGCCGCTGCCAGGGGCGGGGGAGTCCCCTACTAGCCGCTGGAACGCGGCGGGGTTGGAGACTGCCAACCGCGTGCGGGGATGGGCTCGCCGCCGACCGCCTGGAGCGGGAGAACCGCTGCCAGGGGCGGGGGGAGGCCCCTTCGACACCCCGGGAACGCGGCGGGGCGTTCCGTCCGCCAGGGGCTGAGGACTGCCTCCGATCTGCCCGGAGAGGCGCAGCTGTTGTCCTGAAGAGGGTGGAGAAGTGGCTGAGGAACGAGCTACGGCGTATCAGAGAAACCGGCTTGTCAATACAAATAATATTTTAATGAAGAACTTAAAACAAACACATAGGACAACAGACATGTCTGCTGATTAAGCTCTCTCTCGATCGCCGTCTGCGAGTGGCCTTTATCCCTCTTGACGGCTCAATTAGCCTGATACGGGACCGGGCGTGCGTAATCACGCGCCGGTCCCGCCCTCCACCGTGCCACATTATTAAATAAGTGAATTAAATTTAATTGAAGAAAACTTTTCCATCCAATTAAACAAAAAAAATATTGGTTTGAACTGACTTGTTCTAGTTGTACAAAGTTAAATTAATTTTTCTCAGTCCAAATAGAAAAGATTGGTTCAACTAAATAAATTGTATTAACCATTAGTATATGTCAGGTGAGCAAGTGTAACTACAGTGAAACTGTTGCACTGTAAGTTTGATAGCAACTGCTTAACCAGCTAACCAGCACTGAAATCAAACATTACCGGAAGTGATAGTCCATCCTCAACCTTAGAACAAGCACCAATCTTCACCGCAATGGTAAATCCCCAAACTCCAGCCTAACAAACAATCATTTTAAATGCAAAAAAATTTAGCAAATCTCATCCCATTCTTATCTTACTAAAAAAATGCATAAAATAACACAAGTTTCAACATTTGTTCTCCCCATCCAGTCCCTTGCAAAGCATGCTGGGAAATGGAAATCCCCTGCCCAGTTTCATAAATGCTACAAAAGGTATTCATGTAGTCCTAACTCAAGTTGATTAAGTAAACTTCAATTTTACAAATGTAATTGGATGGAACCTAATGAAATCAAGTTAGGACAAAATGTTCTAGAATAGTATTGCTTTAGTTCATTTTAATTAAGTAAACTGAACAGCAGGCAACATTTTTGAGTGTAAAGTGTTACCATAGAAGCCAACATACAGTATATGTTTTTTCTTCTTTTTAGTTAGATGACCACTGATTGCCGCCAGATTAGCATGAGCTTTTTAAAATGCAATTCCGGGGACACCTGGCCTTTTCTACAATGTATTATTACCTACCTGACTAGTAGAGCTCAACAAAAGACAATCAAGTGGAGGCTGCTTTTCATAGCATAGCCATATAGGCTATAGCCCGTACAAGGCTACAAGCTGAGAAACACACTGCACCTCACCATCTCCATCAAGTCCCTTGTACTCCATCTAATTATTAGCTCTACTGTGACCTCACCTTCAATGCATTCACTCTTCTGTAAAAGCAGGCAGAGATCACTAATTATTTTTATGGCCAATAACACCTTTAGCACTAATACCTGCATGCCGAAATAGAAGCAATAGTAAGAGACCATAATGAATGAGAGATGTCTTTGTTTTGATTTATAATTCTGTGTGCTGCGCTTGACTCTTCTCTGGGAGCAGGCAGCTCACAGCTCGTTTCTCAGCTTGGCTGTTGATGGAATTTCAGCATAAAGCACACAAATCACAGCTGAGCGACTTCAAAGCAACAACACTAATCATGCAGCTTTAAACTGACGCTTTCATAAAGATTTTTTTTTCTTTCTCTCTTAGGTCATCTGAAATTCCTTTTTAATTATCTACGTCAGAGCCCGGACACCGTTATAGATCCTTACTTTTCACCCCTCGAATAAGAAAAGAGAGGATTAGCTTCACTTTGTAGTCAACAGATGCTCCAGTTTCAGAGTGATATGTGTAATAGAAGAGTAAGCCATGCCATAATTTGCTGAGAGAAAAGGTGAGAGATGTATCGTGTTGACAGATCTGTAGGGGGAGTTCCCAAGAGGCTTCTCTTCAGAGGGATGTTCATAGAACTAGCTGCCAACCTCTTTTTTTCATTGCTACATACATTCATTCATTAGATCAGTATTAAACTGCCTTTTTACTGTCCTGCTCTGTCTTCCATAAGCATCTGTAAACAGACACTCAGTAGAAGGGAGGCAGGCGTTGTTTGAGTCTCTTGATAACATCACAACAGTTTGACATTAACTCTCTGTGACATTATTACTGGATGTTTGTGAGTGCACAGCTGAGTGATATGGTTTAAAAACATCTGCAGAAATCTCTGAGAATCAATAGTTCTGTGACTAAGACCCACCGAATGCTTCCCACACCTGCTCCGTCAAGGTCCTGGCTCTGTGTGCATTACAGACTGAAGGATGTTTACTACTACAAACTGACGGCTAAGTCATGCATAATTGACATGCGGTGTACAAGTTTGAAACTAATTTGCTGCTGTATGGGTAATAACTGTAAAATCAAAATGTAGCAATGTTCCAACATCCAGTCTTCAAAGGCAGCATAATGAGCAGAGAGAGGAGTTCAAAGGGAATGCTAAAGTGTTTGTATAGAGCAATATAGCGTCCGCAGAGCTGCTTATTTTGCCCCTGATATGGAGGTTGTTGAAATGTAACATGAAAGAACTGCTAAAGAGGAGTTTAACAGAAAAAACAGGTTAAAGCATACTGCTCCAGGCCACAGGGGAAACAGCTAAGCACTCTTCTCATTTAGTCTTAGCTTTCTTGTGTCATTCTCTCATCTCTCATCTTTCCTTAATTGTATTTTTGTTACTCTTTGTATGATTTCCTGTTTTGTTTTTGTTTTTTTGTTCTCCATTTCACTTTGTTTATGTATGCTACAATTGTAGAATAAATGAAAACTATTGGATATTTGTGTAAATACATTAAGAGGCATCCGTTTTTGGCAATGTTTCCATCATATCTTACCACAGACAAAGTCTCTGGCTCTATAGAACTTATTAAAAATAGTGGCATCTTTTATTTTTGATTTGGAATAAAAATTAGGCTGTAAGGGATAGAGGCAGAGGTTGCACTATGGAAAATCTTTATCCATCACTCTGACGGACTATTTTTATCCATCATACTTGTTTTAATTTTATAAGTACTACATTCAGGGGCATAGCATCCATTAGAATGATGTTAGGGGTAACAGCTGGGTCCCCAAAATGAATATTGTTGCATAAAAACTTTTAAAATTAAAATTAATTGAGAGATAGTTTACTGATTGTTCTCTGCAGTGCCAATAAGCTTCACAAGTCAATTGAGTCCAGTGGTTCAGTAATACAGAAGAAAATGAAGAAGCTGTCTTTCAACTTTCAAAAACATTCACAAGCAGTTATAGTCATATGCAAATTGAAATAGAGGCGTCACAGTACATTATTTTCTGAGATTCTTATAGTTCACTTACTTAAATATGGTCTGTTTCCATTGTCATCAAACAATCATTAGTTAGCCATAACATAACCAAGTTCCCATTATTGGTTTTATAGAACTTATGTGCAGATGTCAAGGGAAAGTGATAAGTTATGACTACTACTTTTTCTCTTCATCAAGAAAGTACCAAGGAAAGCAATTCAAATCATTGAGGTTTTTGACTATGGCAGTCACGTATTGTAGGGCACCATAAGCAATCCAAACACTGAATGATTTAGACATTGCAACAGGTAGGTGCCATCTCCCTAGGACGGGAGTCATTCTCCGTAATCTTTGATGGAATGCAGGGCCTCTTGCATCTGTGGAAAATTAGGGTAGAGCCAGGAAAAAACAAAGAGAACACGCATACAAGGCCAACGCAGCACATAGTCACCTAATATGACAATAAAATCACATAAAGGAGGGGGGGAGGGGTTGTTCATTCCCAAATCGGTTTTCTGTCCCTGCGTCTATCCCTCACAACCTCATTGTCCAGTGGAAAGAAAATCCTAATCCTAAAAAAACCCAATTGAGACTCAAGAGTCACTTTATAAAATTGCAGAAAGTATTGACAATAACTAGGTCAAAATAAAAAATATATTTTTTTTTTTTTTTTATTATTATTCTTGGATCATTACCTTTTCCCCACAATTGCATGTTATTAAAAAAAAAGTTACTTTATTGTTTGCTTTTTCCTATTACCTATCTTATTAAGAAAGAACTGACCAAAATTTTACTCCAACCACTCACAAATGTGACCAAGAATAAGGCACATACTTCCTTTTTATTTAATTATTTATTTATTAAAGGCATGTCATTTGTTTCACTGGGCTACCCAAGGAATAATATAAATGTCAATGATACATTTCTGAGTGAACCAAAATATTCAAGGTCAAATTATGTAGTATGATACTTTTTTTTAATTGGGATTTGATTGGATGGAAAAATGTTAGGCTATCATATTATTGGTTAATAATATTTTTACCCCACCCACTCAGCCTTTGTTTCATCAGCAGGAAAGAAAATTAATTTCTGAAAAGTTTTGATTAAATATTATAAAACCAATTTTTTTTTCTGTTTATAATAAAGTGCACAGATAAATTGTGTACAATACAACCAGAGACAATTATTAAGAAAGTGCATTGTGTCTATTCTGTTTCCATTAAAACAGCTTTTTTTTAATTGAAAAATGTACATTATTTAATATTCGAACATTTCTTTGAATATACAGATTTTTCATGAAACAAATCTCTCAGTCTTCTACACAATGAACCTCTCTCCAGTGTTCTAACAATGAGATAGCTGGAACGCTTAAGAACGCTTCACCACAGCCCTGGATCTGTTTACCAACATTAAGAATCACCCACTTGTAGTACATACTTGAGAAAACACAAACAGCCATTCATTCATACACACATGCACAGGCAAACACCATGGCCTTCATTCCAGATCCACACTCTTTCTTCAAGGATTTGGAACTAAAGAATCCCCTTTAGAAGAGAGATGGATCTATTAGAAATCCCTCTAAAAAGTGGACGGGAGATGTGAAAAAGAGAGGAGGGATAGCAAAGATAAGGAGGGAGCAAAGTAGAAAAGAATTGAGGAGAAATCATATAAATCAGAGAGAAAGAGGGGCAGAATAAATGCTACATAGCCTTAGGCAAACAGTGAACAATTGCTACTCTGCCTCATGTAACCCACTGAAACCTTACACAGCAAATTTTTTTCAGTCTATTAATTTTTGCTGGTTGGAGATGGAGCGCTCACTCAGGGGGCTTTATGTGTCTCACTGCACTGATGGGTATTAGTCAGCAATACAAAGCTTATTCCCGATGACACTCAGCACCTAATAATCAACAAAGGCATCATCAAATACACAAAGTATATCACTTTAATGCAATATCAATACTCCACTATAATATTTAATGGCCAATAAAAGTGTTTCAGCTTGTGAAATATATTTTAGATTATTTCAAACTGTTTATCTTTCCAAAAGATGTGTGTGTGTGTGTGTGTGTGTGTGTGTGAACGTGTGTGTGTGAGTATGTGTGTGTTTCTGTACATTCTTAGCTATAGTTTGGGGACAAAACCTAAAAAGTTATAATTGAATTTGTACAAAAACAATAGACGTCTATGGTATTTCCCGATTTAGACAGCTTAGGAAATGTGTGTGTATTCATGCTTAGCTATAGTTTGCAAAAAATATTTCCCAAAAGTGAGCTAAATCTGACAAAATATTTTAGGATGTTCTCATTTTTATAGTTTTTTTCTTTATCCTTCAAATGCTAAAAGCTTTCTTCTAGGGTTGGGTGTCAAATATTGCTACTTGTACAAGAGCTGCTCGTGTCAACAGGTGATACCAAAAGCAGCCTTTGGTGTCAATTTCTGATGCATTCAGCAAGTGCATTGCGTTCAATGGTACATGTTTAGTGTCAAAAACAGAGGCAAAGAGAATCAGATTTTTAGCATCGTGAAATTATATTTAGAGGTACATCTGGATATATGCCAGGTCATAATGCTCTTCTCCATCATTTGATTATTATTTGATTAATTGCTGATATGATCGGTTTAATATGTTCACAAACATTTCTTTTAAATAAAATTAATTTTACCGCCTAATTTTCATTTGGTGGTAATAGCGTGATCTAAAATGTGGCAGGCAATTTTTGTTGAATGAATTGCAATTTACAGTGAGCCTAATTTGCATAGAAAGGAGACGTGTTTGCGCAGAAAGGAATGACAATGACTTCAATTAAATTTCAGTGCTGATTGCCCCTTCTAAAATAGATTGCAGGTGGTTAGCAAATAAGAAATACCATGCGCAACTGTTTAGTGAATCTGAATGTTGTTGATAGTTGTGACTTTTATAGCCTTCATAAAATAATAAATAACTGAATATTTGACCCATAATTTTAATTTATCGTTACACTGCTGGTTGTTGGAATTGTATTGTGTTGTTGAAAATATTTAAGTAAATTGTTTACAATATTTAATTGTATGAAATTAATTGTAAAAGTTACAACATTAAAACATGTAAAACATTAAAATATGTGGGGGGGGACTATGCATGATAAAAAGAGGTATATACTGTAAATATTCACATTAATACATATTTATTAATCATAATGCTGCTTATTATTAAATCATCTCAACCAATTTTGAACTTTATGTTATGCTTTATAATGAATATTTTCATATACAACAATAACATGCTTAACTTAAGTTTTACTATATGATTTTGATGAATAACTTACATTGAAATGCATTTTATTTTTAAATGAGCTTTATTTAAGACCAGCAGAAGTATATGTCATGTCCCAATCTATATTGCTATGTAAAAGTGTGTGTACAGTTTGCTGTGGGCTGTAACATAAGGCAGTGATTCATCAGTCCCTCAGTACTATATAAAACAAACACTGTCTATAGAGTGAGAGCAGTGCTGTGGGTCTTCTCTCATTCCTAATAAGCTTTAGGGATTCAGAGTGCACATTTCTCATTGGCTAGCATGCACTAATGAAGCTGACACCCAACAGCCAGTCATTTAGTTAAAAGATGTAGGATCAAGTTACAAACCAAGAAAATGCACCAAGTAAATATAACTGCTTGGTGGCTATGTCAGAGGAAAAAGAGACAGACAGAGAGAGAAGTGTGGCTGTAAGGAGTGAGGGAAAGACACCAACGGCATGAATCATGACTTCAATAAAGAGCCCAGCACAGATCAATACAGCCCACAGTGGAGCGAGGACACACGCCGGCCCACATAGTGTGTGTGAGTGTGTGTGCAAGATGTCAGTGTGTGGCTTGTATGTTAGATGCTAGTGTGTGTGATAGTTCTGTGCAGGTTTGCCCTTGCCCCTTTGCATGTCATCTGTCTATAAATGTTTGATGAAAAGCGACACTTTTTAGACCAGAGCAGGTATCTAAGCTGATACATACTGTATATAGCTCAGTATTTAAAAACAGTTAAAGGTATGGCTAATGTCTGCTTTATTCTGTGTATATTTTTAAAGGGGCTTACCATGTAAAAAAAAAAAATGTTAAAAATATTGTTTGGTGATGTCACAGCCATGAGGACACTAACATATGACCGATCAATCAAAACAGAGGTCATTTGCATATTTGCAAGTATAATACTTAAAGATTTAAAGACCTCTTGAAATCACTTGATGCAATTTTCTTTCCTGTTTTCACGCATTTTCTTTTGAAACTGGAACTTTGGGTGGGATGTATCAAAAGGCTTGTCCCTTTTGTTTGAAAAATAGCCAATAGCCTCTGTTTTACATCACAGCCATGAACCATAATTTGCTACTTGCTGGTCTAATTAAATTTAAATGAAGCTATGCAGATATAATGCAACTATATGAGTTGTAAATGTTAAACGTTCAATACACTTAAAGTTTTAGTTACCCAAAAATGAAAATTATCTCATAATTTACTCACCCTCAAGCGATATTAGATGTATATGACTTTCTTCTTTCAGCCAAACACAATCGGAGTTATATAAAAAAATATCTTGGCTCTTCCAAGCTATATAATGGGAGTGAATGGTACCTTATATTTTGAAGCCCAAAAAAAACGCATCCTTATGTCTCCTGGGGATTAATAAAGGCCTTCTGAAGCTGCGTTTGTGAGAAAAATAGCCATATTTATAACTTTATAAACTATAATCACTGGCATCCGGTTATAGCCGTCCGTGCGTTCATGAGAGTATGTCGTAGGCATAACGCAAGCTCCGGTGAGAAGTGACCAACGCGGAAGCACAGAGGATAGAGGAAGCCAGTGATTATAGACAAAAAAAAAGGTAGTCATTTGCAGGTGGTAGGCTATTAGGGGGAAGGACTGTCTTTCCAGAGAGCATTTGTGCAAAACAATATATATAGTCAAATATTTTTGGTCTGTTTTCCAAGAAGAAAAAACATTTTAAATTTGTATCTGCTAAAAGCATATACAGTACATATGGCTATGGCTAAGCTCAGACATTGACGCAAAGCCACAAAACTCCCTATTTATAGCCTTTTGGAATATGGCCATGTAAAACTAAATTTTTACTGTTTTCAGTGCACGAATGCTATAGAAGTGTAGGCTATTGCCTTTTTAGACTTCCCAATTAATATCTCTTAGCCCAATTCATTAC
The DNA here is from genome assembly GCA_032164185.1 of Moxostoma hubbsi. Taxonomy (NCBI): domain Eukaryota; kingdom Metazoa; phylum Chordata; class Actinopteri; order Cypriniformes; family Catostomidae; genus Moxostoma; species Moxostoma hubbsi. The sequence continues at coordinate 57,063,002 of JAVLUX010000001.1, forward strand.
ACCCTGAATGCATAAAAATCTTTTTTCTACTTTTCATTTCCATTAACATGCATTAGGATTGCACTCTGTTCGATGCTGTTTGGCTGGACTCCACAGCACTGAAGTCTTTATAGGTGGTTGCAGCATGCGAGGTATGGACAGTGCTTGTTCCTGGTTCTGTTTAGTGCGCCGTGTTGAACAAGGCATTGTTCTATTATTATGTTTGTCAAACTGTTGACATCTGTTGCTGGTTGAATTAATAGGGACTACAGGGGCTCTTGTGTTAAAATACTTGTTGGTCCTGGAACAAATTTCCTAACAACCATTCATATTCTAGGTTAGGGTTAGGTTTAATGTGGGCTTAAAACATTCTTGTAAATGTATATTCTAATTTACCTCTGAATTGGCACAATGCACAAGTCTGTGTTTGTAGCTTGCTAGCCTGCTTAGCATTGCTTATAACTCTTATACCTTCATTGTATTATCCTTTACCATTTTACCAGGGTTTTTTTCAGCTTTTCTACTGTTTCAACTGCATGTATTTTACCTTGCGCACCCATTTTCTCTCTTTTTTATTTCCTTTTTTCCCGCTTGACTACGTTTCACATTTGACTGCATGCATTCGGTTTCTCCTCTGTTTTTTTTTCACGGATTATTGCATCAATCTCAAACCTCTGCTGATCAGGAACAGCATCAAACCACATCAATCTCAAATCCTCGGAGCTGAAGAACAACCATATAACAACAACAACAAACAATTGTGGTAAGTCATGGCATCCGCTCATGTTATTTATTCCTGCATTGCATGCCACATGTTTACTATAGCTTCTTCCATCAGCAGTGAACCATTTACATGTGATAAATATAAGGAATTAGTCAGGCTGATGGAGAAGGTTAATGAGTTAGAGACACGCATCCGAATGCTAGTGGAGGTCAGTGAGAAAGAGAAGCCAGTAGATACTGTTTTGGATGTGGGTAGTACAGCAAGCAACACACACATTCTTGGTTCTGGCTGTAGAGCCCCCGCAGCTGGGCATTTGTGTGACATCTCAACGGCATACTCGCTCAGCAAAGCGACACCACTCTCCCATTCCTGTTAGGGTTTCCAATCGATTTTCCCCACTCAGTGGTGCACCCACTGAGAATCATTTTGAAAGAACCTTGGTCATAGGTTTTTCTATTGTAAAGAACATGGAAATAGAGACTCCAGCCAACATTGTTAAATGCATTTCCGGGTCTTGAGCATCTGACATCAGATCATATTTACAAGTGCTGGCTAATGCTAAACATAGATTTTCTAAAATTGTTATTCATGAGTCAAAAGTCACAACAATATGTTAGATTCAGTAACAACTAAGCTCTTTAAAGAGATGTTCCCTGTAATCTCAGAAAGTTTTCTTAATGTTATAAACTCCTCGCTATCCTTAGGACATGTCCCAAGAAACTTTAAAATGGCTGTTATCAAATCGCTTGTTATGAAGCCACAACTTGATCCTGGATAATTAGCTAATTATAGATTGATTTCATATCTTCCATTTATGTCAAAAATACTAGAAAAGGTAATATCCTCCCAACTATTTTCATTTCTACAGAGAAATTGTATATATGAACAATTTCAGTCAGGATATAGGCCCCATCACAGTACAGAGACTACACTTATCAGAGTTACAAATGACTTGCTATCATCATCTGATCACAGATGTATTTCTCTTCTAGTGCTTTTAGATCTTAGTGTTACCTTTGACACTATAGATCATGACATTCTCTTGAATAGGCTGGAAAATTATGTTGACATTTGTGGACTTGAATTAGCATGGTTTAGGTCCTATTTAACAGACCGCTACCACTATATATGTGTAAACAAGGAATTGTCAAATCAGACGAAAGTAAAGTATGGAGTGCCACAGGGATCAGTTTTAGGGTTTCTTCTTTTCTCCTTAAATATGCTTCTCCTGGGAGATATTATCAGGAATTGTGGAATAAGTTTCCACTGTTATGCTGACAATACCCAACTTTATATTTCTTCTAAACCCGACAAAATTTCACAATTATCCAAATTAGCAGAGCGTATCAATGAAATCAAAGATTGGATGGCCATAAATTTCCTTCTACTCAATTCCGACAAAACAGAGGTACTAATATTTGGTCCAAAAACCCCTAAAAATACAATCAAGGACAAACAAGGACTTTTCAAACTCTACTGCCTTGTACTTCACAGAAACTTGGCTGAGTGAAGCCATCCCAGACAGTGCGTTATCTGCCGGGCTTTCAGCTGTTCAGAATGGATCACATTGTGGAATTAACAGGGAAACCGTGGCATGGAACATGCTTTTACATCAATGAAAGTTGGTGTACAGATTAACAATGTTAAAGATGATGTGCTGTCCTAATTTGGAGGCACTCTTTAAGACTTTAATGGTTTACAGCAAAACTATTGTAGGGAAAAATATTGTACAATCAGGCCAGGAACACACTGAATAAGCAAATAAGAGTGGCTAAAATAATATATTCTGCTAAACTGATAAACTAATTTTCACAGGAATTAATGACTACAAACCTGTCACTCTGACATCTGTGGTCATGAAGTTATTTGAGAGACTGGTGTTGGCCCACCTGAAGAACATCACTGGACTCTTTATAGATCCCCTTCAATTTGCTTATCGAGCAAAAAGGTCTGTGGATGATGCAGTCAACATGGGTCTACTGTTGCTAACCAATCTAGATGCCGGATGCAAGTTAAGATGTGTTTTTGCATGAGCATTTTGAATGGGAGTTTGTGCAATGCCCGGTTGAAAACTCGTAAGTCCAAGATCGGACGTAAGCTGCTGCCTGTCTTGGGTACGATGAAGTAAGGGCTGTAGAAACCCTTCTTCATCTCAGTTGGAGGGACGGGCTCTATCGCGTCTTTGAGTAAAAGATTAGCGATTTCCGCATGCAGGGATTTGGCATGCTCGCGGTGTACTGCATTGCGTAACCGAGTCGTATGGTCCGGGCCAGCCAGCATGACAGGTTGGGAAGTGAAAGCCACGCATCCAAGCTCCATGCTAGGAGCACCAAGGGGACGATTATTTTTGACATACCCAGCGGGGCGGAGCAGGTAATACGGCTTCGGGAGGTGAGGACACATCCCGAGGCTCTGGTGCTGAGAAAAGACTCGAGGTCTGATGGAGGCATCCTCTAGGGTCATCAGAATCGGCCGGTCTGGGAACAGTCCTGGGGCTGAAGGTGGGGGGGTCCACGTCCTGGGAATGTTGAGACGTGGCGGCAGAGTGCCGTGAGAACAGCATTTGCGGGCCAGGTGACCCAGAGACAAAGGTGTGGCACGGTGGAGGGCGGGACCGGCGCGTGATTGCGCACGCCCGGTCCCGTATCAGGCTAAATTGAGCCGTCAAGAGGGTTAAAGGCCACTCGCAGACGGTGATCGAGAGAGAGAGCTTAATCAGCAGACGTCTGCTGTCCTATGTGTTTGTCTTCTCAATTGAGCAGCCGCGGCCATCTGCCGGGGGACGGAGGAGCCCAGCCACCTGGACGCGGAGGAACGGCCGCCGACCGCGAGGGGAGGAGGGGCTCCTGGCCGACCGCCTGGAGCAGTTAGGGCCGCTGCCAGGGGCGGGGGAGTCACCTACTAGCCGCTGGAACGCGGCGGGGTTGGAGACTGCCGACCGCGTGCGGGGAGGGGCTCGCCGCCGACCGCCTGGAGCGGGAGAACCGCTGCCAGGGGCGGGGGGAGGCCCCTTCGACACCCCGGGAATGCGGCGGGGCGTTCCGTCCGCCAGGGGCTGAGGACTGCCTCCGATCTGCTCGGAGAGGCGCGGCTGTTGTCCTGAAGAGGGTGGAGAAGTGGCTGAGGAATGAGCTACGGCGTATCAGAGAACCGGCGAGTACGTTTTTTTTTTCTTTCTTTCCTTTAATCTCTCTCTCCTCTCTCTCTCGATACCGCTCTGCGTTGGCCTTTTCCCTCTTTTTTAAATTATGGTGTTTGTGGGAGGGGAGGTACTGCCCAGTGCAGGAACCCTCCCCCCTATTTGTAATTGTTGTTTCCCTCCCCTTGCCCCCTCCCTCGTCCAGGCTGATGGGGATGACCCGCCGGCAGACCGCGCGGGAGGCGCCCCCCCCCCCCCCAGGGGATGTACGTCAGGCCGGGGGTCCCCAGCCTGAGAGAACGGGGGAGGAATGTGGCACGGTGGAGGGCGGGACCGGCGCGTGATTGCGCACGCCCGGTCCCGTATCAGGCTAAATTGAGCCGTCAAGAGGGTTAAAGGCCACTCGCAGACGGTGATCGAGAGAGAGAGCTTAATCAGCAGACGTCTGCTGTCCTATGTGTTTGTTTTAAGTTATTCATTAAATTATTATTTATTTGACAAGCCGGTTTCTCGCCTCTTCCTTGCCCACGAATTTGATCTGTTTTACAAAAGGAAATAGCTCTTTTACTTAGAATGTGAGTACCGCAGCCCCATCTAGGGCGGGGGGGGGGGGCAGGATGTGCGAGATGGCCTCCATCTGTTTCTTCACCGCGGAGAACTGCTGGGCAAAATCCTCGACGGTGTCGCCGAAGAGGTCAAACTGGGAGACAGGGGCATTGAGGAAGCGCACTTTGTCGGTCTCACGCATCTCAATCAAGTTCAACCTTGGATGACATTCCCGGACTATGAGTGTGGCCATCGCCTGCCGAGTGACTGCGCTGTGACCTTCATGGCTCTTAGGGCGAGGTTGGTCGCTGAGCGCAGCTCCTGCAGCACATCGGGATCAGGGCTACACTCGTGCAGATCTTTCAGTGCCTTGGCCTGGTGGACTTGCAGGAGGGCCATGGCATGCAGGGCGGAAGCGGCATGTCCAGTGGCACTGTAGGCTTTAGCGGTGAGTGAAAATGTTGTCCTACAGGCCTTGGAGGGGAGTACAGGGTGACACCGCCAGGTGGTAGGGTTCCCGGGGCACAGGTTGAGCGCAACAGCCCTGTCCACCTGGGGAATCGTCTTGTACCCTTGGGCCACTCCGCCGTCGAGGATAGAGAGAGCAGATGAGCGGGTGGCTTGTTGACGAGTGGAGAGCGGTGCCCTCCAAGAAGACGTCAGCTCATCATGCACTTCCGTTAAAAACGGGACCGTGGGGTGGCGCAGCTGTGAGCGGTGCACAGGCCCCAGGAACAAGTCATCCAACCGCGATGGCTGTGGGGAGGACGGAGGGTTCCAGTTCAGCCCCACGTTGGCGGCGGCCCGGGCAAGCATGTCGAACATTTGCGCGTCAGTCTCAGCCTGGGCGCGCTTTCCGATGCAGCGGCGAGCTCATCCACCTCGAGCTCCAGAGGATAGGCAGGCTGGCTGTGAGCCGAGCCGCTGTTGCCTCGAGCACGGACGGGAGTCAACGAGCGTGCCGGGGGTGGGTGGTCGAGGGGGCGTTCCCGGCGCTGCTGCACCCGCTGCCGTCCCCAGCTCGCCTCCATCACCAGCCGCATCGCCCTCAATCCTGTGGGAAGAAGGAGCAATGTGGGGTGCAGCTGGAGTGGCTTGCTTACTATTGAAAGAGAGCTGCGACCGCAACGTTGCCATGGACATGCTCTCGCAGTGAGAACATGAACCATCCACAAACACTGCCTCGGTGTGCCCTCGGTGAGCACTCTACCGCATCCAGGAACTACACAGGGGCGGAAAGGCATCTTTAAAAAGACGCGTCCTGAAAAGGATGTTCAACAGCACTATGTATTGCTCTTTTAGAGGAAAATACTATTTTTTACAAGAAAATCACTCTTCTATTAACTCTTTTGTGTTTTCTGCGCTGTCAAAGCGCCCAGGGGCAAACTGCATTGCCGTGCAGAGAAGGAGAAAGCCACTGAATTGCCCCATAGATCCAACAGCAGAGAAGCATCAGAGGAACAGGAACAGGTGTTTGACTCGCATCTGACTGCATACACGACCATCGGCTCCGAAGAAAATTTCTGAATGAACTCAAATATTTCCCCGCTTTTATACCCGTATGTCCGGGGGCGGGGTATGCAAATACTGTCTGCCAACTTCTCATTGGCCTTTTTTCATAGATCAGAGGCATATTCGGCGCTCAAGAGAGACTCCTAGTGTCGCTTCTTCGACACAACGTCGAAGTGAGTGACAGATGGGGAACACTTACTTAGTTTACAAATTTTAAACCATGACTTGCACTGCACAAAAATAACTAATATTGGCATTATATTCATGCTGTTTAGCCAGAGGGGAACTGGCCACCACAGTGAGCCTGGTTTTTCCCAAGGTTATTTTTCTCCATTAACCAACATCTTATGGAGTTTTGTGTTCCTAGCCACAGTCAGCTTTGGCTTGCTCACTGTGGTTCTAAATACAATTATGATTTTATTGTTGATTTTTTTATACTGAATTTACAATCATATTTAATCAAACTACACAATAATGACTCTAAAACTTTTAAGCTGCTTTGAAACGATTTGTGTTGTGAAAAGCGCTATACAAATAAATATGACTTGACTTGACTGTAGCTGTTATTTTTCTTCTTCTCACTTTGCTCTTTAAACTCTGTGACCTCATCAGCCTTGTACCACTTCCAGGGGCTGGCGGGCGTGAAGGGCTTGCTGATCCGTATCCGTCGGGGAGATGGCCCTTCAGGCCATCTCTGAGGGGAGAGCAGGGACACAACACTGGTCAATTCCCATTAACACAGAGAATCGCTAGGGAATTGAGTTCCAGAGAGCGTTGCAACTGTGATCTGTGCAGTCATGACAGCGTTTGGAGCACATGCTACTGTTGACACTGGTCTCTTTAAAAAACATATGCTAGTCAGTTTAATGACTCCATTTTAATGTCAAAAAAGAGACAGGGAAAAGAGAGGAAAGACACATTATAACTTTTGTCTTTTATAATTTGGTCAATAAAGGTGAAGGACATGTCATGGCTATATTCTTTAGTGTGTGTGTGTGTGTGTGTGTGTGTGTGTGTGTGTGTGTATAAAATACACACACACTCTTAAACAGACAATGACTATGGTTACATGGACACCAGAAAGAGGCATATTGTGAGAAAGTGGGTTATTGCGAGAAAACAATGTTTCCGTTTACATGCACTGTTTAAGCAGAACACTCTTTACTCCCATATGCATTCAGTTTATTCAGTAAGCAGCTTAGAAAGCAGCAATGTAATTTTCCCACAGTGCTTGTGTAAATAACGCATATGGCATCCGAGGAAGACTTTTTTACTCCCTGTTGCTTTGCTTTATATTCCAGAAATGTTGCTGTGTTTCTTTCTATCGTGACCTGCAAATGAATTGTGAAGCAGTACAGGGGTCTTAAACAAACATTCTTAAACAACACATTTGTTTTTAATTAAAGAATACATTTTTTATCGCAAGTTTAATGAGTTCAAAGGAAATTCAACAAGACAAATGTTGATGTTGGATTGGCCAAGACTTGTCTGAAGGTTTTTTTAAATCATTTAAAAGATTTGAAGTCCAAAGGTTATAGTTCTGAAGTTTATACAGAGAGACAGACGAGATATTTAAATATTGTTTTTTTTCATGTATCAAGTTTGTGTCTGAGGTTTCTCATTAAATTCTTTATGAGAAATACAAATACAAATGTGAGAGTGTTTTACAGCATATACGTAGAGCTTAAAAATGAAAATGATAGCTCAAATATTTTGGTCTTGGTTAAATTGATTGAGAAATATGTTCATAGTTCATATTGAAATCTCTGATTTGTGATTGTCAACTTATGTTTTTCATAATCTAAGTTTCAGATTGGGTTTTATTTAATCTTATTGCTGTTTGCGAGAAGCTATTAAAATATTACACTTAAAAAAACTAAATCTGGGCTGAGTTAGGTGAATGTAGCTTGACAGCTCTAGGAGATTTGGGGATTTTTAAATAATAATAATAATAATAATAATAAAAAAAACACACAAATTTGTACAATAAAAGGATATTGACTTTGCCAAGCCAACTTAATAAGCTCTTTTTTTGGAACATGAATTTTAGTACTAAAGCAGTGCAAAACTGTGATGTACTGTATCTTCATTTTCCAATAAGTGTTTTTTTTTTTTTGTTTGTTTTACTGATTTGGATTATCTGAAACTCTGTTGCAAACTGGTGTGAATTTTCTCTCCGTTTTGACTGTGCCTTTGTGAGTGGATGTGCTGCTGATTGGCACCAGCTGTTTTTAGACAATGCCTGAGCCCAGGAGAGTAGACTGTCAGCAGTCCAAACCCATGGGGGCATTGCCCAGGTGAGCTGAGCATGCTGGGATACTGACCTGCACTAATGTGTCTCCTCTGACTGCCCTGGGCGAACATATACATAATAATTGTCTAGGGAGTTAGCCAGGCCCAGCACAGCACTAAACTTAGATGAACAGTTTGGCAGAAAGCAGATGCGTTGTTTAGAGATGACTTTAGCAAATGCAGTTCCTCTGCATATCTGAGTGCTTGTTTGACAGAGATGGTGCCACTTTATGCCCAATGGCAGCACCTTCAGTGCCTCTATTATACACACACTGATACACTTTGATATGCTCTCCCTGCACACGGTTTCTGTTTTCCTCTGCCAATGTCTCCCTCTTCTCCTCTGCTCTTCACTATGTAATTAGTCCGATAATGGTGCCGTAAATGTTTTTATTACCTGTTTCAGCACAGAGCCAGTGAGAATCAACAGCTGGAGTTAACACCACGTGTCATTGAAGAGTGGTAGATCAAGGTGAAGGTAGAGACATAGGAGGATTGAGGCAATGAAGGAGTGCAGATGGGTTTAATGCTGCCTTCAAGTTATGTAGAAATGATAGTATTTGCGAGATGAACACACATGAGTGCCACCACAATGTCGAAATTACTGTTATTTTCTTGGAGCACCATATTTCTGATTTGGGAGACATGTCAATTAAAGAATCATGGCAGAAACAGATTGGTATTGGGTAATAAAACATTTTAATTGTGAATGTTGACTGTTCAATTTAGCTTGGGCACATTTTATGCAATGTTGATGATGAATGGACAACCTGGTCTCATGGAGTCATGTTACTAAACCCTACATTTTGCTAAATTCTTGCTTGTGTACATATCACGGCACTTTCCTGGTTAAATAAACACTAGAGGTGCTACAATAACTTAAATCACATGTAAAATGGCAGATTATCAGTTAAAATAAAAAAAATTTGCTTTGTTCCTCACACAATGCTATCTCATGAGATCAAAACACTTTTAGTATTGCTTATGACTTGTCATACGATACATTTTTGCATTTTTTTATACATAACCAACTACATTTACAAGCTTGTTCGAACATGATTTTGCAACATCTGAAATGATGAGCATTGCAATGGCGATGCGATTCCCACAGAGCATGCAAGTAAACATGTGAGCCAAAATTGTAACAGAAGCAGCAAAAAAAAAAATTTTTTTCAGCAATTGAGTTGTTCATGTCACATTTTCTTGATGTTTTCTATTATCTATTGATAAAGTGTCAATTACACAATGAACGTGCATGTTTTATGCTTCATATTTATTATTTTAGCTCTATCAAAGCTTTCTGTCTTTTTTCGGGAAGTAAACAATAGAGAAAGAAATATGAAATTGATCAACTTGTCCATTTCTTTGCCATTAAAATTAGTAGATGCATCATGTCGTAATTACAATTTCCAATCTCATAAGATGTGACTTCCCAGGATGACTCGAAGACAGCAGAAAGGTGAAGGAAGACTCACTAAAATCGCACAGAGCACCCAGCTTTTCATTTGGAATGGCATTTTAAGCAACGCCTGGCTGTTTTCAGCCAGAAAGAGTAGCCAATGTGTAGCAGTTGATGAGAACGGAAGATGGGACTGGTGAAGGGAAAGAGAGAGAAAGGCCTCTTAGGGCTAACGACGTTAAGCACCGCTGATGACTCGACACCCACTGAGCCATATTGACTTCACCTGGGCCGCCTCTGCCAGCAGCAACACCGCATTCCCAGTCATGTGCTTGGCTTTTTTCAATTAAAATAAATAATTTGATTTCCACTGCCTTGGCCTCTGACTGAGTAGGGCAAGTGATGGCATGATTGATGTGCCAGCTTATGATTCAGGATGTCACCCTGTAACCTCAGCTTGGTGCCCAGGCAATCTCACCTTGCCATTAGAGACGGGTTTGTGTGAGCTGGAGGTGGGTTGTCCTCTCAGCTGTCCATCAGTGATGTTTACAACACCTTCCAGCTCTCAGTGGCACTATAATCACTGAGACGGGCCATAAAACGACCGTTGTGACCTTCACCATCCTCCAGATCTTTGCAAATACACTCCATTTACATCAACTAACCTTTAATCTCCACAAAGTTGATGTGTGTGCATGTGATGAAAAGATGAGGAGTAGGCGGCAGTCATGTTTCAACGTTGGGCTTTGAAGGAGACTGCTTTTTTGGAGAGAGATGTAAAATCGATCCTAATGATCACTTGTGACATTCATATGCAGCTCATTTGCCTCCATTATTTCACTATAGTGCATTAGATGCTCCTGCTCTAATGTGGTGATATTTTTTAAAGGGTGAACATGTTCCACTGAACAGGTTGCAGAATGGCCCCCTATAGATCTGGTGTAAATTTATGGTTATGATGACATTGAATTGGTTGGTTTGCTTTATATTTAGAGGCTTTATGTTTAGAGGCAGAGGTTTTCTTGGTGTGTACTTTGGTGGGTGATCAGCTAATGTACTGTTTCTAATGAATTGAGGTGCCTAACACATAGTAACTCATTCTCTCAAGGTCACCTCGGCCATTAGATTAGCATATTCGATGGCTTCAAATATTTAACATCATGCCTCTAATGCACTGGCGGACAATTTAGTCAATAAGACAGTGAGAGGGATCGTTGGTCAAACAGTCAGGAAGAGCTAAAGGGAAATTAAACACAGACTGACCACTGCTTTAAGAGTACATAATTTTGGTAGTATAGACCTTTTTCACATTTCCAGACTTGGCCTGCTGAAGTAAACTATAGCATAAACTATGGTTAACTTCTATAGAGTTTCAAGTGAGACTATGGGTGGAATGGTGAATTTTTGAACGTTAAAATATTCACTGTTTCAAAAGTATAGTCACGGGACCATAAAGGATATGAGTGTAAACATGATTTTAGTATGATTTTATCACTTACTAACCTTTTCTGTGTAAAGTTTTAGACAATTTTACAACTTATCATGACAATGTAATGGCAACTAAAATTACTGTAAAAAAAATTACGATATAAACAACTTTACAGCTCAAATAAAACATGATTTTTAACAGAAAAATTAATGCAAGTGCTTTTATAAAATAATAAGCTTCACATATCTGTGTTTAAGCCCTCTAAAAATTGTCCCCATTCACTTCCATTGTAAGTGCCTCACTGTAACCTCCATTGTTGCATTTTTAAAGCTACACTACGTAACTTTTAGTGGTTAAAAAAAAGAACTGCATGCGTCTTGTGAAAGGACACTATTTTGGTTGTGGTTTGGCGCTGCTCTGCTCCTCTGCAGAGATTAAAGTGGTTTGAGACACACACAGGACATCTTATCAGATCGAATGGAAAAATAAATAACGAAAGAAAGGAAAAGACGGATATCTGAAAACAAGTCATCTGAGCAGATAAGTGTCATATCTTATGCTGTTGTTTTGACTTATTGGACATGCTGATGTTTTGAAAATGTAAAAGTTACAAAAGTTAGGCAACATTTGTTAACATTAGATATAACAATTGCTAGTCTGATAAGGTCAAACTTTGTAAAGTTTTTGTAACTGCAGGATATTCTGTCCAAATAGACCATGGTAGTATCTAATTTATAGATTGTCATTGGTACCATGACCATGATCATATCAAGACACGCATGTCCTTGGAAAGCCTAGGACTAAAGGATTTATTTATATTAATTATTGCCATTTTAAAGAAAAATACACACGTGTGCTAGCAAGTGAAAAGTTCTGGACCGATTAAAGTATAATTATCGTATTTCACTACACACAGTGATAAAAAAGCCAAGCCGATGGTGATTCGGGTTTTATTACGAACTCTGTTGCTTTCCCTTTTTTCTTGTAGACTCTGCTCTGTTCTGGGTTTCTTTGTTTTTACAAAGTGATTCCCTTGATGTTTGCCATTTTGAATGATCCATGGTCAATTTGTCACGTTGTTGTGACAATAAACTTTCAGCTTGCTCCAACTCCCACATGCGTGCTACAGTAGCTGGATCTTATTTTCACTGTGTATGGAAATGACGTCAAAACGCAAGGGCGAATGACGTATAAATGCAATTTCCCACGAAATCCGTCCCGACAGCTCTAAAATATTTATGATATAATATAATTATTATAGGTTTATCAATGTGTAATTGGGTAAAGTAAATGCATGGTTTGGAAGATGGATTTTTGTTGCATTCTCTCATAAATAACATTTAGTTATTTTTTAACAAAAAAATAAAGTTACATAGTGTAGCATTAAAGAAATGGAGGGACAAGTCAAAATACATTTTATGGTAATCAATATAATTCCACAAATGCTGTTGATTGAGCTTAACTTGTATTGAACCCGTAACATTCCTTTAAGTGCCTCTTACATGATTTATGATGATACTGTTTTATGTTTAAAAAATAAAAACAACATATGAGAGTAAATTAATAACTGATTATCAATGTGATTGGAAAATAAATATACTTGTGGGCTGGACAGTAACATTTTATTAACAGGGGATATACATGTGGTAATGAACCTATTGAGTTTAAAGTTGTACTGGGATTTGCACTTCTTTTGAACCATATATTTGAAGCAGTCACGTGGTTTTTAGCTGAATGAAGCTTTGGACATCACAGAATACGTGATTTTTGCAATACAAATCAAGCTCCGATACAGTGCTTCAATGTGAAATGTATTGTTTTTTTGGCACAAGCTTCAAAGCTTTGGTGTCGACTGTCTTATAGCTAGTTTCTAGTGTCTTGGTTCTTGATTATTATTTTTTTTCTTTAAAAGTAGCTGTTTAGATCCTGCTCTCTTGCTTCATCTCTCCTCAAATGTTAGATTATGTGACACCTTTGAATTAGATTTTTTTAACCTTAAAGCGCTACAGAAGAAGTCAAATATCTCAAACAGCTAGACAGTCCAACATTCTAACCACCACTGAAGAGGAAAACAGCTAAAATAATGTGTGATATGCCAGCGATTTTAAACTACACATCATCGCCCTTAATAAAATTGTTCAAATTATATTAGATTTTAGAAGGAAAAAAAAACAGACATATTTGCCTTCAGATATTTATATACAGTAGTCTCTACATAAATTACTAAAATCATTATGAGCCTAATAAAGTGTTTATTTGCTATGTATAATTTTTAATTGTGTATTATTTCCTTTGTTGCAATGCTTTGAGAAGATGTTGAGTTTCTTGATGAAAGTTTATATAATTTTATGATACTAGTCAACAACATCAGACTGAAATGTGGTATAATGTGAAATTTAGCATTATGCTAAGGTTGATTTAAACAAAATTTATTGATTGATCTTTGTCAGGTTCCAAATAAAGAGAAAATTATATAAGAGGAAGTAGTTTTAATTTATAAAGTATTTAATTCACTGTCTGGATTATTCAAATAACAAATAGCCATTTGGCAGCTGTGGCTCAGTTGGTAGAGCGGGTTGTCCACTAATCGCAGGGTTGGTGGTTTGAATCCCGGCCCACACGACTCCACATGTTGAAGTGTCCTTGGGCAAGACACTGAACCCCAAGTTGCTCCCAATGGTAGGCTAACACCTTGCATGGCAGCTCTGCTGCCATTGTTGTGTGAATGCGTGTGTGAATGGGTGAACATGTCACTGTGTAAAGTGCTTTGAATACCATTAAGGTTAAAAAGGCCCTATATAAGTGCAGACCATTTATCATTTTTAGAAAAATTTAACTAAATTGCTTAACCAAAAAAACAAAAAGAAAGAAAGAAAGAAAGAAAGAAAGAAAGAAAAATGTCACTGTTGCATTTCCACAACTTTCTAAATAAGGAAAAAAATTAGAGAGAGATTGGTTATGGAAGCCAGAATGATGAAAGATGCCAAGTGTACTGTCATTCCCTTAGCGGTTGTATTTGAAATGACAGCTTTTATTATTATTATTTCTATTTTTGTTATTAATGTCAGGTTGATATAACTCAAAGGAGAATTGTATAATTTTACATTAAATAATTTAAAAAAATATTTAAATAATTGAAAATATAAAAGGTTTGCTAGATTTATTGTACTAAATTAAGGTGGAATTGTCATAACAGTCTAAAAAGGGTCCTTTGTTTTACATGCCGTCAGATAATTGAGCTATAAAATTATAATGTGGGTAGCATATTTCAGAATATTTGGTTTTGGGAGAATTTGATGAGAAATATTTGAGTTCAGATTAAAATATATGACTTTTGATTGTGATTTAGTCATTTGGATTCCTTTTAACCTCGTTAGGTTAAATTTACTGCTATTTAGGAGAAGCAGTTGAGAAGTCAAAGAGGTATAATTTGTGATTTTTCTATCCTATGGACTGTGCAGAGTTTGTCAATGTGGGGAAAACACAATACACATTGTCAATAACAGTGATTCTGTTTGTCAAACAGACAGAAAGAGCTAAACAGACATAAGACACAGACCGACCACTGCTTGAACAGTCCATAATTTTGTACTACTGCTGATTTAAACGTGACTTGTTTTGCATAAGCAATTTTCTATCATCAAATCCATTGTTACTTTGAAAGACAAGACTGTTTGTTTGAGTGGCTGGTGGAGGGCTTGTTTGTTTCATTGGGTATGTCACATAACTTTAAAATGACAGCATGGAGTGACTGACACAGAACCGTGGTCTTCTGTTTGTCTCTGGTTGCACAAGGTCAGAATGTACCTTGTCCAAATGTGCAGTCAAGCAGCACCCCTACAATCATGTGCACGCAAACACAGATGCGTGAACTCTCTTTTCCTCTCTCACATTCGCTCTCTCTCCCTCACAAACACATACATTTACACACAGTCCATAGGGAACTGGCCAAAATGTCAACCTGAGCACATGGCTGCCTCTTGCTGTAAGCTCTATGCTTATTTCACAGCAGCACCTGCTGGTGGAAATGGGCACAGAAAACGCTGATAAAAGAGAGAGAGAGAAAGTTGGATGATTAGTAAAAGGACACAGGCATGGCAACAATATCTAATTTGTAGCTCTCTGCATCTCTTCTTTTTATTGATGGCACACACACTCACTCACACACACACACACACACACACACACACACACACACACACACCAGTTGGTTAACTTTGGTCCAGCCTACTCTTACTTTGAATCGCAGGAGCACTTTTGTGCCAAAGTTACAGGAAATTTAGACTTTCTTCCCAAAGCCAAGGAGTACAATTAAATAATTCCATGCCAATTCAAATCTGGTATTGAATTATCTAAAATTCCAAGTGCTGTGAGGCTGTAATGGTGATTGAATTTAAATTATGTTACTGGAAGTCACGTTATAATGGTGTCAGTACACTGTTTGAGTGTCCCATTGAAATGGGAGTAATAATGAGCATCATGTACTGTAGGGTGGCTGATGAATGATGTACAATTAATATAATGGTAAATGAGACATACACAAAATTACAGAAATTAATTGAACACATTTTCTATAATATTTACTTAGAATTAAATAGTAATTAAAAAAAAAAGAAAATCTTTATTGTCTATTGACAGTGCTGTCTGTAGATTTGGAACTGACACAATGGGAAACAATCTGCCTGGTCATTATATCGTTCTATCAGTACTTCTAACAGTACTGTCACTGCTGTACTGATACAGCCATTCTAATACTGCCTTAAAGATGCATTCACATTGTAACCACCCTTTTCTTTACAGTTATAGTTGCAGGATAAAATATTTAACACTTTAGATGTCACTTTTTAGACTGTGCCTCAATTTCTGGATAAACTGGTCATAAAATTGTACAATGTATTATTTGATTGAACAATAGAAAAACTCAGTCTGCTTAAATAAATAACACAAAAACATTTCATCAAAATCATGTTTTTTATTGAACACATATACAAATATACATTTCCTGCAACTGTATATTGATGCCACCACACTGATACAGCCAAATATAGCAACCATACTACAACCCCAATTCCGAAAAAGTTGGGACAGAATGAAAAATGCTAATAAAAACAAAGGAGTGATTTGTAAATTATATTCACCCTTTGCTATATTTAAAGCACTACAACTTTATACAATGTTTTACCTTGCGAATTTCATTGTTCATTGCTGATTTGAATCTCACTGTAATTTCAAATCAGATGATTGCAACACACTCCAAAAAGTTGGGACAGTCGAGTGTTTACCACTGTGAAGCATCACCATTTTTTTCTAATAACACTTATTAAGCATTTAGGCACTTAAGACACAAGTTTAAGTTTGTGGTTTGAAGTTGTCCTGCTGAAAATTCCGGGATATCCCTGAAAAAGACCATGCAGGGTGGCAGTATATGCTGCTCCAAAATTTGTACTTATCTGTCTGCATTAATGGTGCACTTACAGATGTGTGAGTTACCCATGTCATGGGCACTGACACACCTCTGGCCCATACAGATACTGACTTTTGGACTTTATGCTGATAACAGCTTGGATGGTCCTTTTCCTCTTTGGCCCGGATAACACGACAGCTGTATTTTTCAAAAACTATTTGAAATGTGGTCTCAGCAGGCCAAAAAAAAAAACGGTTCCACTGTTCTACTTTCCATCTAAGATGAGACAGTGTTGATGTATGCCTTCTGCTTTGCATAGTAAAGTCTTAACTTGCATCTGTGGATGCAGCGGTGAGTGGTGTTGACTAACAAAGGCTTACTGAAGTATTTCCAAACCCAAGTTCATGATATCATTACAGATGAATGATGTTTTTTAAGACAGTGATGTGTGAGGGATCACATGCATTCAGAAATGGTTTTCATCTTGCCCTTTACGCACAGAGGTTTGAACAGATTCCTTGAATCTTTTAACTATATTATGCACTGTAGGGTGTGATATGGCCAAAATTTTTCTTTGGGAAATATTGTTCTCAAAGTGCTGGATTATTTGCTGAATATCAGCATCTGTTGGCAAGTTGACAAGTCTCGAAGGATCCTTGCTCTTGAAGGACTGGACTGTTTTTGGAGGTTCCTTATATACTATAACACAATTGCCTTGCCTGTTTACCATCTCCTGTTTTACATCAGCTTGTTATTTCAACTCGTCAAATTGTTATTAGACTTAAATTGCCCCTGTCTCAAATTTTTTGGAGTGTGTTGCAATCATCTGATTTGAAATTACTGTACATAAAAAAAAAATGGAATTCAATAATGTTTAGTTATAGTGATTTCAATATTTTCATCATTGGGGTTGCAATATAACCATCCTGATGAGGCTATTTTGGCACAGCTGTGAATATATATTCAGTAAAAATAGAGAGAGATAATGTAAAGAAATTGATAGGCTTGGACTGTGATCAGTCATCTGAAGGGGTAATTATTGGTGGAATATGGAAAACTTTCCTATCACACAGACACATACTAATCAAGCAATTGACACAACAACTGGGTTCCAACAACAAGTGGCCTTTGGCCGGCAGGCAGGTAGGCCTAGCTTGAATATAATTAGAGAGCAGTATATCTGAAATTAGGCCTGCCATAGCATTAATTACACTATTACTGACTACAGCGACTCGGTTGGTTGGCAGAAGTTGGAGAGGCTGGTGGGGTGGAGGGGGCAAGCAGGAAACTGGGTGTTTGAACTTTGGACACAGCTATGATTCATAGTCTAGGCTTTGTGAAAATATCACCTTTGCCAAGTTAATTTGTAAAGGCCAGCAGATTTGGGAAGAGAAAATCAGCCTGACCTTTTACTGAAATGATCCCAGCTTTGGCCCAGTTTTTGTCTTTCTCACCATGGCTGAAGTCTTTTGCTTTTTTCTTGTGTTTCCCTCAGTGCAGTTTGTGCTAACTGAGGGCCGTAGCATTTAATTAATCAACTCCAATAGAGTAAATGCACATCAGAACTGTTGTTGGCTTGAATGGATGTTTTGTCTTCTCTCATTTACTATCGATTCATCTCAAATTAGCTGAGTGGAAGAGCAGTTCTTGTTCTCTGGTATGTAACGAGATCCTAGTGAAACCTGGACTTTTTGCAGTAGAGTCATATCTCTGCTGATCTCTCTCATGATGATCTCCCTCCATCTGAATCTGCCAGTGGCATGCCCACACTCTAGATTGCTTTCTTTTTTCAGGACTATCGTGTCATATCTGCATTCACCAAGCTGTCCTGGAGCTATCCTGTGGCACCACCTCATCATTGGGGAAGGGAACTCCACTTACAAACCATCTGCAAACTTTTTGGAAAGGTTAAAGTAGTGCAGGGTGCACAGGGTCTCTTGCTTCAGCCTCCCTTCTTGAAATGAGGTTGTCATTAAAGGGTTAGTTCACCTAAGGGTAAAAATATCATCATACAAACCCATAAGAATCTCTTTCGTACATGAAACACAAAAGGATGTTAGACAACAGAATGTTAGCCTTATTCACCATTCACTTTATTTGTTTGAAAAAATAAAACATGCACTAACATACTGCCTAATATCTGCTTTTGTCTTCAACAGAAGAAAGAACAACATGAAGCTGAGTGAAAGAAAGAATTTTAATTTTTCTAAACTTTAAATCTGCAGTGGGCTAGTGTCAGACAGGAGGCGGCATCATAAAAGTTCAGACACATTTTACCAAACCTCCTACCTTTAATATGACACGCACAGTCACATGTCTAGAAGGCTTAAATTACATCTATGTCAAATCCAAAACAGTGATAAAACAAGATATCTCCACCCACTTCTTGTCAAATGTTGGTTTGCAAGACATGTCCATTAGCAAGACATTTCCTGTTGGCTGTCAGCTTAAACCTGGTTCAGGTGAAATAGTTTTTCAGAGTGTTTGCCAAACAGGAACAGGGTTCCTCCTTCCACCTCTTTACAACCCTCTATACCTCAGGTGCTGTATTTATTACAGTTTTTATGGAACCTTTAAAAATTCCCTGATGAATTTTGGAGGCTTATGAAAACACTTGCAGCAGTCTATTAATAATGTTTTGGTGGGAAACTGAGTTACTCCCCATGGGAGTGTGAGGAAGTGTGTTAAAATGCCTCCTTATCCTGTGGGTGTTTCACAGGGAATGTTCACACAGCAGCAAAATGGTTGTCAGTCCTGTTTTGTGCTAAATATGGTTTGGTAAACATAGTTTGGTTATGAGCAAGCGGAATAGCTGAATTCTATAACCAAAGAGACTCCCCTAAATTTTTATGCCTCATAACCAAATTTTAACCATGAGTTTATTAACCTGTGCTACGGGAATGAACAGACAGATCACACCGTGAATTTGGTGGCAGTAGGTCAAAAGTTCTGCTTCTGAAATCGGTCTGTGTTTACTGAAGCTGGAAGTGTTATTGAACATATGGGCATGTGTGAGCTCCATTCTCTGGGTGAAATGTCTGAGTGGCATCAAAAGAGTTTTTTTTTTTTTTTTTTGTATTTCTAAGTAACGTAATACATTCTACAGAAATGCATATTTTATTTACTCCTCCTCCTAACACAAACCCAACCCTAAACCTAACCATCAAAAATGTATTTTAGAACAAAAATTCAACCATGGGTGTTATTCATAGGGAATAGAAAAGACGCAATTCACACCTGTTAAAGAATATGGTTGTTAATTCACAACACTAATTGTGTGAATGTATCCAGGTGAATGTGCCTACATGCTATATACTGGATCCGTACATAAACTATGAATTCACAGTATGAACAAAGGATCATTATGTTCCCATAAATGGATGATTTTTATTTAAAACAGCTCCAGAGTCTCCAGAGTTAACCCTTTCCCACAACTTTGGAATTTTGGTTGGAGACTTGGTCCTGTTGAAATAGGCCAGTTGATGGCCCATTTTTTCCCTCCCGCAACAGAAGTGAACAGAAGGTGAGCGTCAGTTAAAATGGTAGGAGGGGCCCATGGGATGAGTGGCACCCCAGGGGAGCTGTCCTCAGTACAGAAGTGCTGAAGCAGGTAATTCATCCACATGGCTCAAGACTATAACACAAAGAAAAGTTCATCCCTCTCTAGTGGCTCTATTGTGTGTCTCTTAGTGCCTGGTTCTGTCTTCCTAATACATCTGGAGATAATATCTTAGCCTGGGTGTGTCTCTTTCAATGGACCACACGGCTGCTCCCATTCTTAGGAAATGAAAGTGTTAGCAGCTAGCTGTTACCACTGGCCTTATATACTCACCAGCTGAAAAGACTGGCATTGCTGGTCACATTGTTATATTGTTTTTTGCATGCTGGTCTCATGCAAAGGATGCTGGTGTGCAGGTGTCTCTAACAGGCTTCTTAACTAATTACTAACATCTTGGTCTGGCTTCACCAGAAAAATTTGTGTCGACCAACCTGCTTACCAGTGTTTCTCTTTTTGGTAGGGCCACCATTTCTACCTGCCCTGAGCCACTTTTGGCTTGTCACAAGCAATATCTGACAGCATTCTTGCACTATAGCTAATACAATAACATGTAAGGTGTTTCACTGGCAGATCATAAAGCATGTACAGAGAGAATGAGATTTAGCCTGCATTAGGCTAATGTCATTTTATGTGGCGGAGGGCTGAGCAGCAGTTTGTGGTGGCCCTGGCTTTGATAAATCAGACTTTCACCCCATCTACCATCAAGAATGGCAGCCAGACAGACTAATCAAGTGAATGAAAATACATGATATCCAGTTAGCACCACTCTGCTACTGTCCTTTCATACAGGCTGTGCTCCACCAGAGAACAGACAAGGGACCCCAAACATGCAGAAGTGGGCCTGAACAACCTTCTGTTCTCCATCGTGTTTTTTTTCCACACGTTACAGGCTCTTCACAATAAGCAGCAGGTGTGAAACTCCAGTCTAATTTCTCCATACGTGACCCCTAGAACAAACAAGATTCACCTGTTGAATCAGGGCTTGTAATTTTACACATAGCTTTAGACCTTGACTCATTTACATTTGCATTCAAAAGTTGGGACACACCTACTCGTTATTTATTATGAAAATTTTCCACATTTAGAACAATATTAAAGTTATCAAAACCATGAAATAGACCAAATAGAAGTTTTTGGATTATGCAGTGTTCAAAAAAATTAAACAAATAAAATTATATTATATTATAGCTTCTTCAAATAAGCTACGCTCTGTCTACATTACAGGTCTTCACATTCTAAGCACAGAAACAAAGCACAGAGAGAAAGAAAAAACAAAACAAAAAATCAATGACCAGTGTTATCATAACTCAAAGCAAAAAGGTGAGTTTTGAGTTGAGATTTTAAGGCAGGCAAGGAGGAAAGTTCATGGAGAGGGTGTGGGAGAGAGTTCTATAGGCATGGGGCAACTAATACCATCTAAGACAATCTAAACTTTAGCTCCAGATGACCGGAGAGTATGAGAAGGTGAGTAGTAATTCAGACATATAGAGAGGAGGAAGAGCATGCAGATGTTTTGGTTCAAATTCTGGAAAGTTATATTTGTCTATAAAACAAATGTCAATATGAAAGTATTTAAAATATGAGCATAAGCCTTTAGATTGAAAGATTGTGTTTTTAAACTTTGACTGATAGTATATACAGTATGTTGTGTCAGTTCGTTCAGACCAATATTTGGCAAAACTTTACAGTTTTATCCTCCTGTTTGGTGTACTCGTAAACTGGAGATAAAACCCATATGCAGAAGCAGAAGGCCCTGTCAAGAGGGTACGAGAGAGGAAAATGAAAGAGAGCTTGGATGAGAGTGCTGTGTTTTGGCTAGAGCCAGATGGCTGGTACATTAGCTCCAGCACCTCAGCCTGCTCGTCCTGTCCTCTAGCTGTGTTCTTCACAATCAACATAGAGGAAATGCTTTTGCATGTCTGCGCTAGCTTTATGAGCTGTGCAGAGCTGCTTTTTTGTCCACGAGCTGTTTACATTTACCCTCTGTGCTATCATAGTTAACTTTACCTTCACCTCAGAGTGCCTCAAAATGCATAAAAGCACATCTAAAGGGTAGCAAAAAGCATAGATGAATAAAACAGATGCAGAGACTCCACTTTATTGGAGTGTGAGGCAATCCGGGCTGCTCCTCTGTGATAGCAATTGGACTCAAAAATGCTGATTTCAAACCATTATAGTTTATGGTACAGCTTCATCACAGTGGTTAGAGGTCTGTCTTGAAGCAGCACAGATTTTCAAAGAGTATCTCCCAGGAGCGAGGCTCTCTAGTACCACCTCTGAATCAGCCTCTGGTACAGTGCTTACGCAGACCTAGACCATCTGCGTGTAATTGATTGAGCACCTTATCATGTTGCCTGAGCTTCTATTTTAAACCACAGCTGAGGATTTTTATTTTTTTTTCAATTTAATTAAATCGAAAAAAATACCATTAACTTCCTAATGATGATTGATGTATAAATAACAGTAACATTTAGGAAATATCAAACAATTAGGCCTCAGGCAGCTGAATATGGAATTGTCCTTTTACGTGCCGCTTTCCGTGAGTAAGATCTGTGAGTATTGTTTAACGCAAGCAGAGCAAGTCCACCCACCACAGTCTGTAAAAAATGTAAATTTTGTCAGGTAACTGAAACAATGTGTATCATGTGCTAATGCCTAAATTAAACAAATTTATTAAAGTAAAAATTATTATTTAATATGGCCAAATCAAACAGACTTAGGTAACACCAATGAAAGTAATTTTAAGGGTTAGTTTACATTTCTTAAGGTAACAACTGCACATATTCGCTTTTTATCGTGCAACATCAGCACATCAGTCACACAACATAAAAAAAGTATTTCTTTCACTTTACTGCTAAATGATAACCCCTTCCACCTACTCTATCAGAGAAGCTGTCAAAAACACATTTACACACATACACACATAACCTCACACCCGGCTGTCTTATTTTCTTGTTTTCCTCCATTGGCGTTAAAATAAATGGGAACAGAGAGGATCCAGAAAAGGGCTGAAAAGTTGACATTTAAGTGAAATGGGGCCCAAATGGGCCGGTGGGATAGAGTAATGATGCTGGAGAGGCTGGGACTCAAAAAGAAGATTTATGGGCTCCGGGAACCCATCATATTTTAGCCGTCAGTGCACGCTGTGGGTGGTTTATGTGGGCTTGAGAGCTTTTCTGTTGATCCCATCACTTGAGGCCTATTGTGACTTACTGACATACAATGTGAGGCTACAGACAGGGGCTCTAATAGTCAAGCTAACACTGGCAATACGCTGCCAGTCACGGTGTCTATTTTACCTGCTACATTTGTCAATTATTTTTTGCCTGGAGTATTTGTAAATTCACTACTGGATGGAAACATTTGTCACATAAACTGGTTTTAAGCAAGTAGGGCTGTAGAGAAAGGTATTAATTAACATTCCCATTCATCTCAATGGTGGTTGCTCAGCTGGACCCCCCCAGAAGTACGCATTAATTTTGCCATTTTTGCTCGTGGGAACACTGATCTTATAGAGCCAATCATTAAAGGACTGAACAGTCTGTTCACACCCTCTGATATTTGTTCATCAGTTTATTTGGTGGTTGAATAATCCTTCAAAAGCCAAAGTGCGTTTCCATCTCTATTTTTCCTTCCTAACTAATCTGACTTTTTTATTCTCTAACTTTATTCATTTATTTATGTTATCTTATATTGCACAGTTAACTCTCATCTCTGTTTTTGAATGTTCCCCAGTGTAATGGTGGAATAATTGACAAGCTGGAATGACTGAGGTGTCTCTGTTCATTTGCCAGGCACTTTGTCTGTTTTAATCATGCCTTTAATTGGCAGTGGAGTAGGGAAAGAATGGCAGTGGAGAGACAGGGAGGACCACAGGGTTGCTTTATCCCTCTGAATCACATCCCCGGGGGGCTTTGTGATAGAACAGAGGTGTTTGTCAGCTGCTAGATTAGGTAAAGATCTGGGAACCTGCACCGAAGTCTGATTTCGGGCCCACCTCTAAGGGCTTTTGGCAAGATTTGCACTGTTAAATGTTTAATACAAGTTTGCTTTGGCTGGCTACCTTTCTATTTTAGTGCTTGCTAGATTCGCTGTCATTACCCTTCCTAGTAGTGACTGAAAATGAATCAGACTATTAATGATTCATGCTGTTTCTCAGCTTAACACTCAAGACACTTAAGAAAAAGAAGAAAATTGATGCCTCAACATTCACAAACAAATGCATTCTGATAAAGA
Source organism: Moxostoma hubbsi (assembly GCA_032164185.1). Lineage (NCBI taxonomy): Eukaryota > Metazoa > Chordata > Actinopteri > Cypriniformes > Catostomidae > Moxostoma > Moxostoma hubbsi. Next base: position 57,087,221 of record JAVLUX010000001.1, read on the forward strand.
AAGCCCAACCCCTGCACAAGAGGAAATGTAGAAGGGGAAATAAGTAAATTCAAACTGAAGCAAATCCAATAAGACATGGAAAGTCAGCTTTCAGAATTTCCCTGGTAAATGCAATAACTCAGAAATGAAATATATGAACATCTCATTTCCCATATTTGCAACTTGATTAGTGCCAACAGAGAAAGAGGCATGCCTCTACTCTCTCATTCACACTGTTTGAATTTATGTGTAGCTCTAGTAAGTATGTAATAAAAAGGAGAAACAGAGATTGCAGTTAATAAATAATTTCCTGAGAGAATACTAATACTGTTTAAAAGGTGTCAGAGCAAAAAATATGGAATTTCTCTTGCTGAAAGGTCAAGTCAGGTCATTTTTATTTGTACAGCGCTTTTCACAACACACATCTTTTCAAAGCAGCTTTACAGAAAATCAAGCATTAACAGAAAATGAAACTGTAATATCTATTACGTCTTAGAGTCATTGTGTAGTTTGAATAAATATGATTGTAAATTGTGTATAAAATAAATAATTTAATAATTAAATACAAATTTTATTTAGAACCCCAGTGAGCAAGCTAAAGGTGACTGTGGCAAGGTACACAACACTCCATAAGATGTTGGTTAATGGAGAAAAATAACCTGTGGAGAAACCAGACTCACTGTGGCTAAGCAGCATGAATATAGGCTAATGCCAGTATTAGTTATTTATGTGCAGTGCAAGTCATGGTTTAAAATTAGTAATCCAAGTAAGTGTTATGGGCCAGTGTTTAAACACATATTTTGAATGAACTGTAAGATTAATGACTAATATCTTTGAAGTTTATCCTGGATGAACTGCAGAAGTTCACATAGATGCTTTGTCCTTTGTAGTTGGCTGATGAAGCCTTTTGTTGGCAATTTATTGACAGTCTATGTATTCCATTTTAAGAGTGTAGTCTATCATTAGACCAAGGTGATGCAGGCAGAGATCAGTGAGTACCGACAGTACATTTTGGTGAGGTCTATCCTAAGTCTAAGGTTCAGGCATTGGCATATGCCTGATATATGTATATATGGATGACATATGTATGAAGGTGAGTGTATGTACGTATATGTATAATTATTTATTTGTATTATTCTTATTTTTTGTTTTTTACCTATAAGGAACTGACAGAGCTCTATCTTCTACTAAAAACCTTTATTTGTGTTCTGCTGAAGAAAGACAGTCATGCACATCTGAGATAGCATCAGGGTAGGTGAATAATGAGATAATTAAAATTTTTGTGTGAACTTTAAAATTTGGGTGAACTTTTTTATTCCTTTAAGACTTCCGGATTACCTATGTCTTGCTGCTGTTTTTGTATTTATTTATTTTTTGTATTGTTGTACACTCGGAGCTCCTGTCACCAAGACAAATTCCTTGTATGTGTAAGCATACTTGGCAATAAAGTTGATTCTGATTCTGATATCCAATGTCTTATGGTTGGAGTTGGAATCAGTCCCCTGAAGTCCATCGTAATAGACTGAAGTGAAGTCTGGCTGGCACCGGCTGAATTTAGTTATCATAACTCAGAAAAATGTAGCAGTGGAGTCCGACACCAAGCAGGAATGGAGCTGGATCTGGCCTGCTCTGGTAACCTCAGGATATGAATCCCGAGGTTGAGACAGGGAAACAAATAGAAAAATATTAGCGTAGATGCCATTAAGTTTTTTGCAAAGTTATATTGTAGATCATGATAAATGTTTCTGGTTCGGAAGACGTAACTAAAACAGTCTAATTGTGAGTTGAAGGATAAATTAGGTGTATGCCAGGCTAAATAGATGAGTCTTTAGTCTAGACTTAAACTGAGTGCGTGTGTCTGCGTCCTGAACAGTGTTAGGGAGACTATTCCATAGAGTAGGAGCCAAATAGGAAAAATATCTACCTCCTTTTGTGGATTTTTATATTCTAGGAACTATTAACAGGCCAGAATGTTGTGATCGTAATGCATGTGTTGGAAAATAGCATGGTAGAAGTTCAGTTAAAGGAATAGTTCACTCAAAAATTACAATTTGCTGATAATTTCTTCACCCTCAGGCCATCCAAGATGTATCTGAGTTTCTTTCTTCATCAAAACAGAATTTAAGATTTTTAGCATTTCATTTCAGGCCTCCTCCTTTAAACAATGTGAATATACAAACATTTTTGATAGTCCAAAATGCATATTTAGGGTCCATCAAAATAATCCACATGACTCCAGTCGACAAATAAATTTATTCTGAACCCAAATAATTGATTTTTTTTTCTAAACAAAACAATACTTATATACTTTTTAACTTCAAATGTTCGATTCCGTATATCTCTGCGACACGTGCTCATGAGAGGAATGTCTCTGTATGTCTGCTAAGAACAAGCCACCTCTTCTGGTCATTAGTTGTAAAAACATCATAAACTGAATTCAATCTATACATAATTATTTTTTAAAGAAATATCAATCCTCAGTCTTGTGTGACGGGCCGTATTCAATGTACAGAGGGCCGTATAAGGCCCGCGGGCTACCAGTTGCCCATCTCTGATTTAAACTAATATATTCCTCTGGTTTAAGCCAGGATTCAGTCAAACAGAGTGCACGAATCTATGATCTGTAATAATTTAATTTGCTATTAGTGCTTTGGTTGAAAGAGATCTAATGTTTAGTAGCCCTATCTTTATATGATGTTTATATTAAATTTTTGTAATACATTTCTTTCTAAATGATTTAGTGAGGGGGTTTTGTTTGGTAGTTCTGGGAACAGACACAGTCTCTGTGATATCTAGGTGATACAGTCTCAATGTGTTGTAGTTTATGGCGCTCTGTGTGATGTCTCAAGGCAGCTTGCAGATGTTCGGATTAGCCAGTTTGTCTACTTCCTGACCTGGGCCCCAGATAGTCAAATACTATCACTATTAATACTGTAAGCCAAATTACTAGAGAGGAGAGTGGCACCTTCCCAGGAGGTCTGCTAACGTCTTTAGCAGGTCAGGTCTACCCCAAAAATCTTCAAATTGTCTGTAAATCCTATGCTATTCTCCTTACACCACTCACACAGTAACACTAATCTACTATATCACCATGACCAGCAGGGAGGGGGCCAGAGCATTTTACAGTGTCTGACATCGTTTTTGCAAATTCACATACCTCTTTTACATTATTTCCAGTGATCTCCAGCAAAGCCGGACATCGTTAGTGCCGACATTAATAACAATTTTAGAAAATCTAAGTTTAGCATTAGCCAGAATTTGTAAATTTGATCTGATGTCAGATGCCCGAGCCCCCAAAATGTGGAGTCTCGATTTCCACATTTCTTACAATAGAAACTCCTAATACAAGGGCATTTTCAACATGATTCTCAGTGGGTGCATCACTGAGTGAATCAGGAGAATCACTGGGAGAATTGATTGGAAACCCTAACAGGAACGGGAGAGTGGTGTCTCTTTGCTGAGCGGGTATGCCACCAAGACGTCACCCAAATACTGCTGCGGGGGCTCTACAGCCAGAACCAAAGTGTGTGTGTTGCTCTCTGTTCTACCTGCATCTGAAACAGTATCTCTACCGGCTTCTCTTTCTCACTGACCTTCACTAACATTCAGATGCGTGTCTCTTATCTCATTAACCTTCTTTGTCAACCTGACTAAGTCCTTATATTAATCACATGTAAACTCCTGATGGAAGAAGCTATAGTAAACATGTGGCAGGCAATGCAGGAAGCAATAATGTGAGTGGATGCCATGATTTACCACCAGGTCTGGATTTGTAATCTGGCATATCGGGCATTTTCCTGGTGGGCCGACGAACTTTGGTGCCGATCAGCGGTGAACTGGCTATCTGGAGTACCGGGAAATGATTTGCCACGTTATGCAGAATGGGCCACAAAATTGTGCCGCAATATGCCAAAGGGAGTAGCAATATACAGAAAAGGACCCAGTCCACCCCTGCTTAACGCAACTGTTTGTTGTTGTTGTTATAGTTGTTCCTGATCAACATATGTTTGAGATTTAAGCAATAATCCATGTAAAACACAGAGAAAACGAATGCACACAGTTGAAATGTGAGATGTAGACAAGTGGGGAAAAATAAAATAAAAACTAAAAGAAATGGGTGCACAAGGTAATATACACACAGTTGAAACAGTAGAAAAGCTGAAAAAAGTTAAATTGGCCCAGTCTTTCTTTGGAATCATTATAAAATCAAAGAGAAAGGAAAGGAAAGGAAAGGAAAGGAAAGGAAAGGAAAGGAAAGGAAAGGAAAGGAATGGAATGGAATGGAAAGGAAAGAGGCCAACAGTGAGAGAGCATGCAATATCTGCAGTCAACCAAAATTATAATTTAACTGAAAAAATAAAATAAAAATCATAGCACTCTTCATTAAAATGCTGCAGTAAACACAAAGCTAGATATTTATATACAACATGAAACCACATTCACAATACATTTCCATAATATGACATATTTTCAAAGTGAAGCAGTAATTTAATTTGTTCATAGTAGACATACAATACAATTTCAGCTACTTTAGTTAAAGCAATATTTTTTTAGTAGATGAGTTCCTCTTTTACTAACAGCAAGTGATAATGATGATGTTGGAACCATATTCGCCAGCTTATTATCCAGAAGACTTAAAGGAATAAAAAAGGTTCACCCAAAGTTTAAAGTTCACCCAAAAATGAAAATTCTCTCATTATTCACCTACCCTGATGCTATCTCAGATGTGCATGACTGTCTTTCTTCAGCAGAACACAAATAAAGGTTTTTAGTATAAGATAGAGCTCTGTCAGTTCTTTATATTGCTTGTAGACAGGTGCCAGCACTTTAACTGTCCAAAAGTCACATTTAGTCAGCATATAAGTAATCGATGCGTTTCCAGTAGATAAATGAATGTCTTCTGAGGCAAATCAATATATTTTTGTAAAAAATTATTTAGAATTAAACGCTATTAACTTTTGTTTTATTTATAATTTTATCCCCTTTTCTACCAATTTTGGAATGCCCAAATCCCACTACTTACTAGGTTCTCATAGTGACGCGGTTTCTCACCTCAATCCAGGTGGTGGAGGACAAGTCTCAGATGCCTCTGAGACCGTCAATCTGCGCATCTTATCACGTGGCTCGCTGTGCATGACTCTGCGGAGACTCACAGCATGTGGAGAATCATGCTGCTCTCCACGATCCATGCACATCTTACCACACACTCATTTGAGAGTGAGAACCACTTAATCACAACCACAAGGAGGTTACCCCATGTGACTCTACCCTCCGTGCAAACGGGCCAATTTGTTTGCTTAGGAGTCCTGGCTGGAGTCACTCAACACACCCTGGATTCAAACTTGTGACTCCAGGGGTGGTAGTCAGCGTCAAAACTCCCTGAGCTACCCAGGTCCCTGTTATTAACATTTAATCAGCGCTTCCTGCCAGCAGCTGACACATTACGTAGCTGTCGTGTGACGTATGCACGTCAGCGAGTTCATGCAAATATTTTGGAAGAGGTGCTTATTTATAACATCTGAGCCCTGGAAGGAAGCTCTGATTTAAAGATAAAAAGTTTTAATTATTGATTTATTTCTTACATAAACCTACCGGTTCTCTTTAGAAGACATTCATTGATCGACTGGACCTGACAGAGCTCTATCTTCTACTAAAAATCTCAATTTGTGTTCTGCTGAAGAAAAACTGGGATGGCATCAGGGTAAGTGAATAATGAGATAATTTTCATTTAGGGGTGAACTATTCCTTTTACATAATGTAAGCACTCTTTAAGAGATTTTTTCTTTCAGTCTTGAATAGCCAAGCTTGCTCTCTCTCTCTTTGTGTGTTCCATGCTCCCTCTTTTTCTTCCCTTGCCTTTCCTCTCTCCCACAGAGCGCTAATGTCTCATAGTTCTCAATTCCCTAAATAAAATAAAAATACAGCCTATGTGATTAGGTGTGTGTTTTTGTATTCGTTTGTCAGAGATTCCATGATGATAGAGGCACGGTTCCCTCTTTAAATCAACAAGCAGCGTGTGTGTATTGAGCAGACCAATTAAGAGTCATTTATTTGGTAATGGTGGCCCTACAGAGGTCTGATATGCTCCTGAAGGCTAGCTGCCATCAGACAGCTTAGCACAGCACTAACCCAGCGTAGCTCAGCTAAATCCAACGCAACTCTTACCCTCTTCCTCTGCCCACTCAGCACATCAGTGGCCTTACATTCCCTTGAAAAATAAATTTTAATTGAAATTAATTATTTCTTGTTTTATGACTTAAGCAGCAAGTTTAATTAGCTCAATAAAAGGACCCTCACGCTCCCAAACACAAGTCTAATAGAAAGGCAGATATTTCTTGTTCTGATGGTAATGCTCATTATGTCCTTAAAGTTGCTTTGGTGAATCTACAGTTGCAGGGAAAAGTATGTGAACCCTTGGATTTGCCATGGATTTTGTCATGATTTGGTCATAAAATTGCAATAATCGGAATAATAGGCAAACGCAGACTGTTTACACTGACAACACACAAACAATAAAATATGTTCATGTTTTTATTGAACACACCATAACATTAGAATAATAGTTCTCCCCAAAAAATTATTTGAAATTAAAATGAATCCTTTCATTATTTGATCATCATTTAGAGACCTGATATGTCCTTTATGATGGCAGGCTGTTTCTGGGTCAAGGACTCGAGGATAGAGGAGTGAGGAAACAAGGATGCACAATTTAAGAAACAAGAAGCACACAAAAAGTATTGCCTTATCTGAATCATTATCAGACACTCAGGAGAAGATTCTCACAGGTTTTTATTAGCCTCCCAGATGACTGTTTACCATATGGTTAAAATTTTCCATACTATGGATCCACTGAATTACGAGTGGCACATTTTTGATGTTTCTTTGTTTTTTTAAGAAATGGTGCTCGGGACTGTATTGGCAAGGCTGATTTGCAGACGTCGCCTGTACATGTAGGCCTCGTTGCGTGGCCTGTACTCAAATTGCTGTAGAGTGGGGACGAGGACTCCTCTAGCAAAATTACCAACTCACCCAACTTCCTGGCTCCAGGGCCTGAATGACTATGTTAATCTATCTCTCTCTCTCTCTCTCTCTCTCTCTTTCTCAGTTCAATCAGGCAATCTTCCATTGCTCTTGGCTTCACTGCAATGAACTAGCATAGCAAATTACACATGAGTTAAGCTGTCACCCTTGCACACACATCCCTGTTGAAAAGACCAACTGGCCACCAGCATATGTTGCTTAGATGCTGGTTTCCAGTATGTGACTCTGGTGTGCTAGTGTCCCTGTCAGGCTTAAAAGGTTAGTTCACCCAAAAATGACAATTCTATCATCATTTACTCATCTTTATGTCATTCCAAACCCATATGACTTTCTTCTTTGGAGACCAAAATGAGATGCAAGGTTGAATGACAGCCTCAGTTATCGTTCACTTTCATTTTATGGAGAAAATATTTGATGAAAGTGAAAGGTGACTTTGTTTTATTTATTATTATTATTATTCTTTCTTTCTCTTAGATTAAAATCTCTGTTTAAAAATAAGAATAAACTCAAGTACATGTCTTGTTTATTGAGTAGACTATGGAGAGATGCTAAGTGTCACAACTGGGTCCTGACAGCGTAGGTGGCATATAATGGCACAGTGTGTGCCAATGCCCAGGTTCATCAACCAGCTAGTGGGAAGCAGAAGCATACACATCCCGTAGATGAGTGTTCCACCGTGGGCCTTTCCGTTGCTTCATTTGATGGTGGACATATAAATAGACTGTGGGTCGTAAAGCATGATGACTGCAGCCAGACACAGCAGTTATAAATTCATGTTGTGATGATGTCAGGCAGAGATGAAATCTAATGCAACATGCATTTAAGCACGTCGCCACAGTAAACGCATCAGCCCTGACAGTAACGATACATAAACTTGTATGAAAGTAAAATATCAAAACAGCAGCGTGGTCTGTCCTGGGGTGGGCTGTTTACATCAGTGATGGGTTGGTGCTGAGAATATTAAATATTACTTGGAAGAATCTAGAGGACAAAAAGGGATCATAAAGGACAAAAGGTTGTTTAAGCTGTGAACCCATATCACTTTCATTCTTCCATGGAACACAAAAGAAAATGTTAGGCAGGATGTTAGCCTCAATCACTATTCACTTTCATTGCATCCTATTTCCAAACAATGAATGTCAATGGTGACTAAGGCTAATATTCTGATTAACATCTACTTTTGTGTTCTAGAGAAGAAATAAAAGGATGAATAAATTATGTCAGCATTTTAATTTTTGGTCTAAACTAACATTTTAAGCTTGAATGGAAGGAAAATATTTTATTATTGAAAAGTGTATGGTAATATGTGTTGTGTGAGTAATACAGAGAGAGAGAGAGAGAGAGAGAGAGAGAGAGAGATATGTGAATGAGATATAGTTTTCCTATAGTAGGCCCTGTGTTTATGTTTTTCACTGTAAAGTTATTTTTTCAACTATATGGATTACTGGCCTCTTTTCTCTCTGGAATCTTTTATGGTACAGTGCTCAATTTGTGCCTTCTTTGTCAGTCACGGGGTAGCGTGTGCTGATATTGTCATTGTGACATTGTGATACAATGTGTGTGTGGTGTTATATACAACACTAGAATACAGAAGTAAAGGCTTTTGTTTTAAACGCATGCCCCTCACATCCAGTCAGCTTCAGTCCAGGAGGTAAGACAAAATGCTACCCCATGGCTACAGGCTTCAGCCACACAGGAATTATTAATAATTTTTAAGAATTAATCATTTTTCTCCAAGAGCATCTATTCCTCCCTCTATTCTTGTTACACCTTTCAAAACTGCACACGCCATGCGCTCTGAGAATTTTTCCCTCCAGACCGGCCAGCTCTTTTTACTCTGGCTTCCCCTCCCTTTTCAGAGAAATTATGATGTTGGTTTCTCGTTGTCACCTTTCTGTACTTTGACTGTTCCCCCATTTACATACGCTGTGTTGTTACCCAACGATATATGGGCCAGCTTTAAGGAAATTGCACTATGGTGAGGGGGCCCTCATAAGTGTTAGTGATAGACTGGGCGATATAAATAGCTTTCGGTGATGGCAGGATAATGTATGGAGCTTCCTCCTCACCACAGCTCAGGACTGGCAGGGAGACCGAGAGGAAAACGGGCCATGTGTCTTTTTTATTCAGGTCACTCCAAAAAGCTCCTAGAGGTGCAGGAAGAGCACTTAATTCATTATTATCGTCATCATCATCCTTAGCAGGAGCATAAATCAGCCGTGTGTCAGTCTGGGGTGGGAGAAAAGGGGGATGAGGCAGGGGTAGGGGGGCAGGGCTTGTAGGCTGTCGAATGGTTGTCAGTTTTTATTGTGTTTGATTTAATGCACCGTCTCATGACAACCCAACCACCCCATAACCCCCAGTGAGAGATCCAGCTCATTCCTGTCATGAGAACGGGAGAGGATCTGACTGGCAGTGTGCTGTGTCAGCTTTTAAAGGAGGACGGGAGATATAATGTAGATGATATGGCTTTATTTACTATACCACGGTAAAGAGCACAAGTTACCCACATCTTCTCTGATTCATCACTTTGGTGGACGTTGTCTAATTACACTTTCAGTCATTCATTGAAAATCCCCTCAAAGACTTTTTGGGTAGTTGACATGAGATGTCAAGCAATGTTTTGCAGTTTGACATGTTTGACATATCCTAAAAACCTAAAATCTTGATGTTCATGCCCATGTTATTTGTCAAGTACCTATTTACATATTTCTGTTTGTGGCTTCATTTTAAAGATGCTAGAGTCTGTGTCTTCTTGTTTTGATATTTTGCACTTTTCTGCAATGGACTTCAATGGCAGCTAAATGTGGCGGTGTTATGAAAATCAGTCAGTGAGTGTGTGGGAGAAAGATGTATACCCCCAACCCTTTTCTTCCATCACTGCTACTGTTATGAATATATGTACACAGCTAAACCGCCTGCGGATTTGTCTTTATAAAAACCCTTTGACACGTTGGCTGCGGAACCACTTCATTTATTCCACTTGCGTAGATTAAGGCTGGCATTACTCGTAAGGTCACACCATGAATCATTGTTACCTTGACACCAGTGCTCTGCCGAGCATGGACAGCTGGGCAGGTGGTAGGGCAGGCGAGCGGGTGTCAAACCACAGTGGCTGCAGGAAATATCCATCAATGCCTCCATTACCTGCTTCCACGCAGGCCAAAACAAGGTCCCCTCGTGGGTGTCTGGGTGTCAGTGAAAGTATCTACTTATAATGTGAAGTGATGAGGGGATTCTTTTTTCTCTTCTTCTCTTTTTTTTCTTTTCTCATATGTTTTAAATGCCATCTATGTCATGGTTACCTAGTTGGGCTGTGATTTCTGTCCTATTCTTTCTACCTCTTTTTCTCTGACATACACACACACACACACACACTTAGTCCCTCTACCTCTCACATCTGTCACGAACAAGCACACACTTTCATTATTAGTTTTCTGGTGACACTGAATAGATTTGTCAGAGTAACCCAATCTTGGGCCACTGAAAAAAGATGAGCTACAGTTATTTTAAGACTTTCCACATATTCTCAGAGTATGACTGGCACTGAACCATAATGAGTGTGTATTAGTGGTGGTCTCCTCCCACTCTGGGATGGTGGGATTTATTACAGTTCTAGTTACTGTTTACCTCAGCAAGTTAGTTTGCTATTCCCTGTCCGTAAACGTTACTGTAATGTGATCCATTATGTGATCCATTCAATTTATAAAAACAGTGTTATAAATATTTATTTTTATTTATTATAAGCTCAAACCAGATGCAAAACTGAATTTAAATATGAAAAACTTACCCAAACCCAGCTCAACTAAATACAGGCAACAAAAATATGATAAAAGCCACCATTGTTTAATAAAAAAAAAAAAATGTATTTATAATAATCACAACATAGAAAATTGCTCCAACTACAATAAAATTACTGTAAATTTAATACGACAATAATAATAATAATAATAATAATAATAATGTATTAATATACAATTCAATTGATGTATGGTAACTGGTATATGAATATCAGCTATTGTACAGTGGCTTCGAGTGTGGCTCATCCAATCAGATTTCAGAGCCTGAATTTGGTTTTATAATGTGTTTGATTTTTGATATCTGTTACGTTATATGGATTTCGATATTATTTACTTGCAAAGGTCAAAGAGAAATATTCTAATTCGGTTTATTCTCACAAGATTACAGTGAGTCTTGACAAGCTCTGGCATCAGTTCCATTGAGGTTATATAGAGGATTTGATGGACTTTGCTGTCTTCTATTCACCGCGACTGATCATAGAGGACTATGTTCTCATTATCAGGGCTCCAATGAGGCAGAGGACTGCCCTTTCTTTGTGTGAGGCTGAGACTCTTTGAGGTAATTCTTTGAAGGCCATTAGCCTTCGCTATAGCCCAGCCAAGAAAGAGAGATGGAAATGAATGCCAAAGTACACATCATATAGAGTCTCTGTGCAAGAGAGAAAGAATCAGAGCACAGCATGTGTCTGTGTTTGTGCTTGTGTGTGTGTGTAATCTTCCAGCGTCTGGTTTGTGTCCCATCATTGGGCTGGCTGGTATCTTTTTCACTGGCAGTTGTGAGTAGATTTATCCCTATTTTACAACAGTGTGGAGTGCAATCGTAACTCATGAATGAACTCCATTACACTCACTCAGAGTCCTGCACAATCCTGCACATCTCCCTGCCATCAATCAGCCTATGTCCATTCACAATCACCTATAATACAAGTTCCCCATCCCCCTGTCTATAGTCACCTCATGCAATGCTATGTAATTCTAAATTAATTACAGAAAGCCAGGGTTTGGAGTTCTTGTTGTTTTTATGTAACGTGTATAATTTCCCTTCAGATGTATTTTTGGACACAATTCTGAAATGATTAAATTACCATATTTATAGAAATGGAAATTATGTTACATATTGGTATAGTATCTTTGAAAATACTTGTACACGCATATGATACATTCGAAGGTAATGGAACAGCTTTCTTGTGTTTTACACATGTTTGTCTGACACTCTAGACTTGCATAAAAGAGACAGTTACAGTACATGGAGAAGGTCATATTACATTAGCAGATAAATCAGTGCACTATAGAACAGCTCTGCTAGTGTCCCCTCTCCTCCACATAAAGAGCAAGGGGTTTGTCATGACTGATTTGGTAATAAAATGAGGAAGCTGTTGAGTCAGCATGTTTCCATTCCACCTGCTCTTCCATCACCCCAGACACACACTCACACACCAGATGTTCTGTTATTGTCCAGTTTGGTGCGATGAACCCAAATGCAGTTTAATAACAAAAGTAAAATCCAATAAACCCTAACTCCAAATATGACTACAAAACATAACCAACTTGACTTAATCATAGAACCAACATTACACAAACAATACTTGGTTAAATACTTGGACTAGGGAGAACACATGACAGTGAAAACCAATGAATTCTAAACAAGATGACAAGACTGCTAACAACCTAACAACCTAATGAAACAATGAACCAATGACGGCATTTTTTAAATCTATCCTGTTTCATTATATGCAAATATTTTTAATCCTTTTGACGATATTTGATAAAGATCTCGAGATGCCTGTATGTTCTCTGAAATACCTAAAAAGGGTAAGTATAAAAATATCTAAATAAAATACATGTAAAATACATGTAAAATACCAAGATGGGACTTCTGCGAACATATACTGTATATGTATATACAGTATATAGAATACGATTTTTGCCCTAATATCAAACGGTCTTACTAGTAAAAAAGGAATTATGATCCAACGTGAATTTTCTTGATAAAAAAATATGATCGTGTCTGGTAACATGTGCATGTAAAATGGCTAGAAACAAGTCAAGTCAAGTAAGTGGTTATTATTGTCGTTCAACCATATACAGTTAGTACAGTACACAGTGAAATGTTCCTCCAGGACCATGGTGCGACATAAAACAACAGAGGACAAACACAGAACCACATGAGACTACACAGACTAAATAACATACCTATATAAAGTGCACGTGCAAACTTGTGCAAAAAGTACGGGACAGTACAATAAATTGCAAAAAATGAACAAGGACAATAGGCACAGTGAGAGACAGTGCAGCGCCGACCAGTACACAGTAGTGCAAAAAGATGACAGTTTCTAAAAATGCCAAATGTAAACATAACATACTATGAGATAGTGTTCTATGCATAGCACATAGTATCACATAGCAGTTATTGAGGTAGCAGCCAGGTATAAAGTGACAATAATTAAAGTGCAACTCAGGACACGTGTGTGTGTGTGTGTCAGTCCAGTCTCTGAGTATTGAGGAGTCTGATGGCTTGGGGGAGAAAGCTGTTACACAGTCTGGCCGTAAGGGCCCGAATGCTTCAGTACCTCTTGCCAGACGGCAGGAGGATGAAGAGTTTGTGTGAGGGATGTGTGGAGTCATCCACAATGCTGGTTTGCGGATGCAGTGTTTTGTGTAAATGTCTTTGATGAGGGAAGAGAGACCCCGATGATCTTCTCAGCTGTCCTTACTATCCTCTGCAGGGCTTTGCGGTCCGAAACAGTGCAAGTCCCAAACCAGGCAGTGATGCAGCTGCTCAGGATGCTCTCAATAGTCCCTTGTAGGGCTCACGGTTTAGTTGCCGGTTTGGTTATTAGCAATAATTAATAATTATCATAGATAACTATCACTTATTAAAATCAGTAGAACATTGATTAGAATCAATGTTAGTTTTAATCCTTTAAATCAACAATCATCAAATGTAATAGAATATTAATTATTATCCAAGATAATAATTAATTATTAAAATTAATTAAACATTGAATAGACTTAACACTAGCTTATTGGTCCTTCAAATTAAATACTCATCAAAGATAATTGTCAATCATCAAAATCAATAGAATATTAATTAGGATTAATGTCGACGGGGCACCACCCTGGAATCAGGGACTAATAACCAGACAGTATAACAGTCTCAATATTAGATTGTTCTCTTAGGAAAATTGATGTCCGTAGATCATCAAGATTCAAAAGAGAACAACGAAGGGTTGAATTCGAGCACTGGCATCCCCTGCTAGCCTTTGACACATGTGTATGCAAAACAAACCAAAACACTTCTCTTTTAATTATAACGAAGTTTATTGAAAATATAATATCAATTAATAAACAATACAATGCAGTCAATAAACTTCCGACATTCCAACTACAAACTAAACAGTGACAGTAACACCTGAGAGGACGGTGTGTGTGTGTGTGTGTGTGTGTGTGTGTGTGTGTGTGTGTGAGAGAGAGAGAGAGAGGAGTGACGTGCACAAAATGGCAGACGGAGAGTACCTCACATGAGATTTCCGGCCAGAGAGTATGGCCGCGAGTGTGGGCGGAGAGAAGCCGGTTAATGGCGTCTGCTCGTTTCCAGCGTGTCTCCGCTTGCCCGATAACCTGGGGACAAAGCTGAACTTTATCACAAAGTTATCTACTAGCAAATGGTTGTGAGAGGCCGCACGTGCGTGCGTGCGTGCGTGCGTGCGTGCGTGTGCGTGCGTGCGTGCGTGTGTGTGTGTGTGTGTGTGTGTGTGTGGTTAGTACGAGAGAGAGAATAAAGTGGCGGCGTTGAGGCCAGTTTCGCGATCGTGGGAGAGAAGGCAACTGTTAGTTTACCACTCAGAGACGTGGTGAACGGCTCGTAACCCGTCCCGTGACCTCTGGTCCTTTAATGGATAAACACAGTATGCCGGTCTCATCCGCGATGGCGTAAACACACAACAGTCCAACGTGGTTGGATTACAACACAGCAAACTCTAATTTATGATAACAGTATTTTGCATTAATACCTTGAGTATTATTAGCAGCAATGAGCATACTCTGCAGTCCGTAAACTGTACAAAACAATAAACTTGATCCACAAGAATAACACATCTAAATATTCTATCTCTGCCCAGACGTTAACCTCCTACTTGGATCGCGTGGGGACGCATGTAGAATTTGTGTTCATCCGTCGTTCGACTCCGACTCGGTTCCTCGAGGCTGGGGTGATAACGGGAGGCCGTTTCCTCGCTCTGCCGGCGGGCGGTACAGCTGCTGATTCTCGGCGGGCTGGCAGAGAAATCAGCGACTTCAACTTGATTGAACAGGGAAGGTAATTCTTCTTTCTTCACTTCTGCAGGCAAATGGATGAAGATTGCTCGGCGGATTGCTCGGCGCTTTCCTTCGAATCCGTTAAAGTGTTCGGTGGAACACAATGTAATCTCAACTCGTCCAGCGAGTTAGAGATTGTATTGCCGCAGTTTCAAGTTGCACGAGGCAACACCACGTCTACACACGGCGGGCAAAATCACTGGAAGCCCGTAGGAATCGATTTCCGATGCATTTCTACCCCTGATGACATCATAGTTGAGGTGCATTCTGTTAAGTGCCTCATCCAATAGGAGTTGAGAGTTCGATCCTTTGGAATTTCACACAGTTGTAAAGTGAGCAAGGTTTCTTGGGATTTGCAGTTGGTTTTGTACTCCCTTTGTTTGATTTTGGCGCGGTTTTTATCAGCAAGATTTATGACTTTGTTTTTGTGGACCTCAGTCAGGCTTTACGACTGTGTTAGGCCTGCCTTTGTCTTGTATCTGAATACATGAGTCCCTACACCCTCTATAGAATGTAGTGAGGATGGGGGGGTGGGAGATGTGCTTTCCTCAGCTTTCGAAGAAAGTAGAGACGCTGCTGGGCTTTCTTGGTAATACAACTGGTGTTGAGGGACCAGGTGAGGTTCTGCTCCAGGTGAACACCGAGGAATTTGGTGCTCTTGATGATCTCCACAGAGGAGCCGTCGATGATCAGCGGAGAGTGGTTACTCTGTGCTCACCTAAAGTCAACAACAATCTCTTTTGTTTTGTCCACATTCAGAGACAGGTTGTTGGCTCTAAAGAGAGACTAGCATAGAGTTATTGCACCATTCTGTGTTGATGTAAACACACAAGCCACGAAACGAGGCAGCCCGTCTAGCTGAATGGCGGCGTCCTGAACTCTGTCGCTGAACCATGTCTCTGTGAAAACAAAGATGCAGCAGTACCTAAGCTTACGCTGCATAGTCTGCTGGAGTCGGATGTAGTCCCGTTTATTGTCCAGGGAGCAAACATTTGAGAGCAGGATACACAGGAGAGCCGGCCGGCTAGGGTTTGTTTTTAGCCTATCATGGACCCCCGCTCTCTTGCTGCGCTTTCGCTTCCTAACACACCGCTTATGATGTCCCCTCCCTCGGGCATCAGGCGACGCCGAGGACTGGAGGCCTGGTTTCCGCAGCAAGCCGAGTTCGCGTAGCAACTCCTGCAGATCATCATGCAGCTTGGTTGTTGCATGAATCTTATATTTTAGCAGTGTCTGGCGGTGGTAGACAAGAACACTGGTTGCTCCGATGTCCATGTGCCGTAAAAGTCAGGCTAAGTGACAAAAATAGCACCATTTTTTAGCACTCATCATTTTAGCAAAACAGCATTTTAGCTTAGCGTAAAGCTAACAATTTACACAAGGATTATTTCTATTTCTTCTGCTCCAAAATTACTTCAACGTACTTCTCTGTCTGCTCATATGAATGTAACACATCATAAGAATGTTTAACCGCTGTTCAAATGCTCTTTGGATTGCATCATTTATATGGACGAATGTTTTCCATCTGAAAGGACTAAATATTAAATGAAACAAATGACAATAAAATGCAAAGTAATCTCTACAGTAATCAAAATACTTTTTGAATGTAACTGTATTCTAATTACCAATTATTTAAATTGTAACTTATGTTTTGTATTTTAAATATGTAATCCCTTTACATGTATTTTGTTACTCCCCAACCCTGAGGATAGATCTTAAATATTCAATATGTCATCCAGACCCAACAGGAACTGGGTGTCATTTCATTTACAGTTTTAATACTTTCCCCCCCTATTCTTTCAGAAAACGTATTCAGTAACTAATTAAATAAAGCAGAACATCCTTTAATAAAAGTGATGTCATAGTTTGCTCTATCTGAATCTCTCTGTCCGTCCTCTAAGTCCAGACACCTGTGAGGTGATTTATCCCATAAGCACACACACTCTTTGCAGCTCAGATGAGGCAGAAAGTGGCGCTTAACCCCAACTGGCTGCACTTTGCTCACATAAACCAGAGCTCGGCAAGTAAACAAGAGTTAGCAAGCCACCCTCTGAAATGAATATTGTATACACATGGCTCAGCTAAGTGTTGTTGTTTATGTCAGTGATGGTGTTTATGGCTCTAGCAAGGCCTCTTAGCGCAGTTATGTTTCTACAGCATCCCTCGCCAGCCATCAATCCCAAACATGATCGCACCTCTCTCTCTCTCTCTCTCTCTCTTTCTTGCTTGCTCTATCTATCCTCTCATTCACTTTAAGTAATGCTCAGTGCTCAGCTTATGCAGTCTACCTCTCTCTCTCTTTGGTTCCTACTCACCTTCCTTTCTTCCAGATGGCGCATTTTACAACCTGCTAGAGATGATCAATCAAGCCCAGATGCAGACTGGGCTATTTAGGTCAGTAATGATCGGCCTTTGAGCTTTATGGGCCCGGCTCTTGTTGTAAAGCCATGCATCAACTAGCCTTTCTCCCGCTCTCCTCTCACGCCCCTTAACAAGCCAGCTTAAAATATCAGCCGGCGGATAGGAAATTAAAAGGGTACAACCTTATCTCTCCAAAGACAGGCCACTGTAGCCCTGAAGTGTAATAAAGCTACAGAACCTAACCGTCACCTGGAGTCAACTCATTTATAAGCAATATCTTTCAAAGTTTGGCTAAGCGTTGGGCACTGAGAGCTGGATTCCAATGTAATGTATCACGTTGTGCATGGCTGCAAGCTATGGTAGATTGCTGGCCTGCCTCTGATAACCCGCTCTGCTCATCTTCCACCATACCCTGGGACTTCTGCTTATTACAGTCGGGACTTGTGCAACCCTACACCGCACTACCACCAAGACAATAGAGAGCCTGTGGGGATGCTCGTTATTTACGCTCTTAGAATGTATATTATTGTGTTTGCATTAGCATTTGTTTGAGGACATTCCTGTGTGTTTTAGAATTTGAAAAAATGTTCTGTGCATTTGCAGATGCATTTGTGTAAATATCCACGAGAATTGGCTACACCTAAACATGAACCGTCTATCTCTCTATCTGTCTCTCTACCTGTCTCACGCTCTTTCACAGACAGCCATAGCCGCTAGTGTAATTTATGATCCACTCTTCGCAAAAAGCCTCTTTTTCCAGACTACAGCTGGAGGATAAATGTCTCTCTCACCCTGCATAAAACGCTCCTGTCGTCTATCACAATTTTCTGACATTTATGCCTGGATATAAACAAGGTATTATTAAGACCTTGATCATCAGCCATATGAACACAAAGAGCAAGCGCACCATGAACAGCGCTCTTAATGAATTAACTAATTAATTAATTTACGGATCAGAGGGCCACCCTTCTCAGACACACTCCTGAATAAATAAAGGCCTAGTGGCTTGCTGAATGATGTGGCTGTTTATCTCCTGTCTGGAATCCAGGTGGTGTGTTCCTCACACCTCTATTAATGCCACCAGCCCTACTAACGTTTGTAAGCACCACATCAATTGCCCTCTCCATTCGTTAATGGAGGGTTTTCGGAACACTCCTGGACCCCAGAACTTTCTGCAGTAGGAGTGTGGAGTGTTAACATTGGTTACAAACTTTGAGATTATGTTTGCCCAAAGTTTTTAAAAAAGTGAGTCAGTCAAGCTATCAAAGGAGTTCAAGCAGCCATATTGGTCTGCCCCAACCACTATAGGGCCTCAATGACTGACAGTGATCTCCAGTTAGGACTGTCGCATTTTTCCCCTTAGTGATAATCTTGAGTAACTTTTAATTTCCTTGTTATGAATAATATTCATTGCGAGGAAAAAGACGGGTAGATTGTGTTGTCAGAGCATCCATTTGCCCTGTTGTGCTGCCTATCAGTGCAGTACAACATTCGCCAAGGGATGTGGCAAAGCTGTTCACAGGTTGTAATGAAAGTCGGAAAATTTGCAATGTTTGCTTGTTTAAAAATCAGACTGGGATTTTAAAATTCCCTAAAATGCCCGGTATTTGGCTTAATTTTCATATGCATGTGCTTTCTATAGTCATATATTCATGCCATACATTGTGTGTGTTTGTATTTGCATTTAAAAACTATTTAAATCTAGTGCATCAGTTTCATTTTAACCAATTGTGCTTGTCTCTATTTCTGCAAGTCTGCGATGTTCTGTGGCCATCCGGGTAATGCAAATACAGCTTCTACTTGAATGTGGAAAGATCTAAATCTTTTCTTTTTTTGTTTTTTTTTATTTTGTTTTAAATCATCAATATAATCTAACAACAATGGTGGCATAAATGTTGCTTTAAGAGTTAAGGTTTTAGTAAGACCTTTGATATTATGGCAAAAATCATATTCTTGATCATTATTTATTTATTTTTTTCCCTCTAAATATATCTTAAAATCCTTAAAACATGATCAATTTGATATATCTTGTTTTAGAAACAACACTGCATATTATATTTATGTTTTTCAGAGAATGTATTTTTAGCATGTGTATTTTGTCTTACTGTACTGACAGAGTTTTTATTGTCAAAATAGTGAAAAAATCTACCAGTGCTGAAGAAGTAATCCAAAGTATTTAGAATACGTTACTGACCTTGAGTAATCTAGCGGAATACGTTACAAATTACTTTTTACAGCATGTATAGTAACCCTCCCAAACCTGACTATAGAGAAGCCATTCCTGGGTTGAGTCCCCTCAATTAGTCTCTGTAGCAATATCTAAACATTTCTGTGTTAGAATCATTAAATGCAGAAATTATAAAAAGAAAAGAAAAACGAAATGGAAATGTTGGCATGCATAGCACAGAATAATTTTGTAACCAGCATCCATGTAGCCATTTTGTTGTCATGTGACAAAAAGAACATTACACAGTGAGGACCCCTTAAGAACCTCATGACTGTGTGTGAAGATTAAAAAAAGGCATTATTTTATCATGTCATTAAATATCAATATTTAACATTTTTATGAAAAGGTACATTTTGTTCAGGACATTTGATATTACCCAGTGAAAACTTGATATTCTTGACTGAAAGATTCAAAATATTTGTAAATTGTTTTTATACTTTATATTGATTAAGTTGTGAACACTGGTGCAAAGGAAATATTTTAATACTTTTTACTTGATTGTTACACCACATTATATTTGTAAGTTATTAAACAGACACATATATAATAACATATATATAATATATTGTGGCACGGTGGAGGGCGGGGCCGGGTCGTGACTCAACACGCCCGGTCCGTATTAGTCTAATTAAGCCTCCGAGAGGGTTAAAGGCCGATTGCGGACGACGTGCGGGAGAGAGAGATCGTTCACGGACATGTCCGTTGTCTTATGTGTTTGTCTTTTGAGTTCTCCATTAAACCTATTATTTTATATGTCAAGCCGGTTTCTCGCCTCTTCCTTGCCCGTGAACTTGATCTGTTCTACATATATATTTAAAAAAATACATATTTATTTATCTTTGTAGAAAATTTTTAAATATTTTGTTTTTCAAAAATGGGTGAAACATAGACTCAAAGATTACATTTCTACCATGTTCATTTCTCCCATTCATCTTTATACAAGCGGTCAGTCTTCTCCCCATTTTGCTGTCTGTTGTTTCATGCTGTATATCAGAATCAGAATCAGTTTTATTGCCAAGTATGCTTACACATACAGGGAATTTGTCTTGGTGACAGGAGCTTCCAGTGCTCAAACAATACAGAGATAATAATAAAAAATAGTGAATAGAAAATATAAGTGTATATATAGAAATACACAATAGGACAATATATAAATATATATCTAAGTACACTATACAAATACAATCTGTTATATACAGAAGCAAAGGAATGTTATGGCAGAAGACGTATGGTATGTTGGTTAAATATAAATAGACTAAGCTGTGTATTGCACATTAATTATTGCTCTATGGGGCAGTTTTAACTGTTTATGAGATGGATAGCCTGAGGGGAAAACTGTTCCTGCGCCTGACGGTTCTGGTGCTCAGTGCTCTGTAGTATCGGCCAGAAGGCAATAGTTCAAAAAGATAGTGGGCTGGGTGAGTGGGGTCCAGAGTGATTTTTCCAGCCTTTTTCCTCACTCTGGAAGTGTACAGTTCTTGAAGGGAGATCCCTGGCACATCACTGGGTGGCACCAGTGCTGATCGTACTGGTGCTGGAAGTGAATTTCCCCCGTCTCCCTAGCTGCTACTTGTCTGTCAGAAAGCTGGTGATCCACTGACAGATATATGTGGGAACAGAGAGTTGGTGTAATTTAGTCTGGAGATGATGGTGTTGAAAGTCGAACTGAAGTCCACAAAAAGGATCCTTGCATATGTCCCTGGTCTGTCCAGGTGTTGCAGGACATGATGCAATCCCATGTTGACTGCATCATGCACAGACCTGTTTGCTCTATAAGCAAATCAAGGGGATTCAGAAAGGGTCAAGTGATGTCCTTCAGGTGGGCCATCACCAGGCTCTCAAATGTCTTCATGACATCAGACGTCAGAGCGATGGGTCTGTAGTCATTAAGTCCTGTGATTTTTGGGTTTCAATGGGACAGGAATGATGATTGAGTTAATCATTTGTTAAGCAGCATGGAGCTTAACACTGCTCCAGTGATCTATTGAATATCAGTGTGAAGATGGGGGCCAGCTGGTTAGCACATGATTTTAGATAAGCAGTTGAAACACCATCTGGGCCCTGCACTTTCCTTGTCTTTTGTTTTTGGAAGACATGGCACACCTCTTCTTCACAGATCTTAAAGGGCACCTATAATGCCCCTTTTTCAAAAGATGTAATTTAAATCGTTGGTGTCCCCAGAATGTGTCTGTGAAGTTTCAGCTCAAAATTACAGATTATTAATTATACCATGTTGAAAATGCCAATATGTGGGTGGGAATAAAAACAAGCTGTTTTTGTGTGTGTGTCTTTAAATTAAAATGAGCTGGTGCTCCCTGCCCCATATACAGAATAGGTTGTAGTTTTGTCATCTCTGTTTCAGATAACTAGACAATATAAGCAATATGACTGACAGTGAAAATAGTGGTTTTCAGCACTATATGTTTGAACGGGAGTCAGACACTGATGAGGGAGAGACTCTGTCAGAAGTAACAATTTTGAGAATGAACCAGGAAGTTTTCTGAATGGTTATTTGATAAAAATTATTGAATTATTAGAGTTTTTTAAGCAGTTTTGCAATGATGGATGAGCAACACACACACACACAAATACTGTTACAACTTATTGTATTCGCTATAACGAAACAACACACACACAAACAAACATGTCCGTCGGTGAGTCCATCAACATTCATGGGCAGGGCCTTTACAAAGTGACTTCAATTTGTACAGAATCTGCGTACGTTTTGTTCTGAAACAGTGCTTATGATTAATGGGAATTTAAAAAAAGGACTGAGTGGATTTTTATAATTGTGGGGTGGTTGTATATACACACTGCCAACACACATTTCTGTTCAAACACCATGTAAAAGTGAATTTTGCATAATAGCTCCTCTTTAAGTGTAGATTGAGTAGCAGGAGGGGGAGGAGGGGAGTTGCAGTAGGTGTTGTTGTTTGTGTGAAGTGAAGGTCAGAGTGGGTGTGGGATTCGGCCTTTCAAATCTACAGTAGAACACTTTTAAGTCGTCAGCCAGTTGTATCTACTAGATTTGATGTTGTTAACATTAGAATGACAGAATTACCCTTTAACATATTACAGTTCATTGATTGACTTTATTTTTATACAATTATTTTGGGATTATGAATTACCCATGTACTGTGGGTAATAAATTTGAGTGAAGATGTGTTTACCAGTTAGAGTGTTGAAATGGGAGGAGGGATTTTATGTGCAAGTGTGTCTGTGTGGTCAGTTATACTGACTCTCATCAGCCCAGGTTGAGAGTTGTTGCATTAGACCCATAAAACACAGAGGCACAGGGCAGAAAATTGAGAGCATGATGGTAGTGTCGTGACTGAGCCTGGGAGGAAGATGAAGTACCAGCCTGGAGAGTAATCTGTCCTCTCAGCAATGCATCTTGGGAGATGTGGTTTTCTCTAAGTTGGCATCATGGATCTGATTCTAGTTCAGCCACAAAGGAACACTGGACTTATTTACAGCATACAAATATTTTGTATCTCTCAACACAATATTTTGGTCTTGACCACAGAAAATTTGTCACTTTTCTGGTTGCTGTGTGGGAAATTTGGGTTTGATGGTGCTTGTAGTGGGACTATAAACTCACACTAGAAAGTATATGTATTCAGCCTGCTCTGTTTCTCTTATTTTCTCAGTCACAAACACACCATACCCACTCACCAGCCTCATGCCAATATTCTGAGCACTCAGATCTCACATATCTTGCCGAGTCAAGCGCATCTCTTCAATACAGTCCCCATAACACATCAACACATACACTGTTCTGTAAGTGATTTTTTTATTAAATGACATGCAGAAAATACCTCTATTACCTGTCAGATATCACTGAAATAGGTGCCATGAAATATCAAACCTGTTTCTGTAATCGCCCTAGACTGTTTAAACAGAGTGGGAAAAGATGTCAGTGGGTCACGGTCAGATCAACCATTGCCTGTGCCGGTACGGTGTCCTGCTCCCGCAAAATGCTCATGGGTGCATGGTGAAATGCTCAGGAAGACCCTACCTCCTGCATCTGTTCAAACACAACCATTCTAGTATGTTTTTGGGGGTGCCAAGAGGGAGTGTGGCTAAATCAACGGCTAGTCTGGTGGAGGTTCCAAAATGACTAAATCGCTCACAGCCCCATTAAGTTCTAGTCCTCAAAAAGCTATGGCAGGTATAATCAGATTAATATAAGATAAATATTGGTATTTGCACAATATTCCATAGATTAATTCTCACGGTGTGGCAAACTAGTTCTGACCCTCTTGAATATATTTACCAAATATTTGGAAGGCACTTAAGCAAATGTTAAAATAGCTTTCATTCTGCATGATTCTTTGAGTTTATTTTCATTACACATGGATTTTGAGTACAGCAAAATGCAATTATTTTGAACTGTCATTCTGTTCTACCTAAATAGACTGAATCCCAACCTAAATGGAACCTCATAAGTGACTGATGTGGAATGGTCGTCACAGGCATCATCTCTATGTGGCACGCAAATAGCACAGTTCATGAGGCACTCGACTAACAATTGATTCCAATAAATTTTGGAATTTTCGTTGCGAAACCATGCCATTCCATGCTGATCTGGGCCAGTAGAATCGAGGTTACAGAGAGGCCAATGAGGGCCAATCTTTGTAGGATTTAAAGACAATAATGTGAAGCTTATAATTTTATAAAAGCAATGACATGAATTGTTGTGGCTATACTTTTGAAACAATGGGTATATAATTTACATGAATCATCCAACTGAACAACTCAAAACAATTATTTTCATTCTCAGCACTACATATAGGTGAATTGTTTATTTTAATTGGCTCATATACGTTCATTCTCCGAAAGAACAGATTCACTACAATTATTTGAATTTCCCTCCACTACATATGAGAGAGTGAATGGGTAGCGGTGTAACCAAAAAGCTATAATATTGTAAAAATAGATGAGCTACGGTTATGCAACTGAAAAATTTAAAGTTAGTAGTGTTGCTATTTTTAGTTATTACATGGCTCTCTGGAATACTCAATTCTGATTGGTCAGTGGTGCCATCTAGCAGTCAGATATTGCTTTGTAGCTACCGCATATCCAGGGATTTAGACGTATCAGACCGTTCATTTGGGTTCTGCGAGCTGTCCTGCTTCTCAGCTCATTGTGAGATCTCTACAAGTAAGCTAATCAAATCTTAAAAATATATATATAATGTGCATTTATTTATTTTGCAATTAGTCTTGTAATAGGCTGAATAATGATGAGTCAGTTATTTTCACAAAATAAACATCACCAGAACTCCAATGCAAACCGGAGGCTGATTCCAGCTGTCCAGCGATTTCTTTTTTCTCAAATTACAAAATTTCAATGCAAATCAATATTTTATGTCCATGTATTTATTTATTTGGTTAGTAGCCATGTAATAAGCAGAATAATGTACAGTCAGTCGGTTGTTTTCGCAAAATAAAACCCTTTAGGGTAATACAAGACCTCTGCTTCGCATTGGGGTCCTGATCATCCTATTGTTTATTGTGAGATAACAACCGGCTGACTGTACATTATCCCTAACTTAGTTACTCCTCAAAACTGTCCTAATCAAGTTATCTCAGGAGGAGACATAATGTTGCAACCTACCTTTTAGAACAGAATTCACTTTGAGAGTGCGCATATGTTGACTTAAAATGATGTCTATGTTGGCAACTCACAAGGTTTTAGTACAAACCTAAATTGTACCATTACTGCTAGTGCACAAAATACAAAGATATGTGTGTGTTTATGCATGCTCAGGTGTGTTAGTCATTTTCTGGCCTGCCCACCTCCTCCTCCTTCTCTATCAGGAATGAAGATATTGTTCCTGATGGAATATCAGCAGGAGCTCTTGGCTGCAAGCTGAATTAGGATGGAGGTAGGAGGTAGGCTGTGTGTCTGTATGTGTGTGTGATATGGAGCTATGGGGTTATTTGTTGAGCTCACAGTCTCAAGGTGTCAGGCAGTGTTGAGTGAGTTCTGTGGCCCTGGGCTCTTGCCTCCTCCCACACAAAGACACAAACACACACACACACTCAAAGGCCGGGAGTTGAAGCATGACCCCTCAGAGAGGAGGTGACCTCTACGCTCCAACCTGTCCCTCATACACCTACTTCCTGTCCCTTGACCCCTCTGTATTCTCTCTCATAGCAATACTGTTCTTTCCTTTATGTATTGACTGATATCAGTGCTCTTACCGTCACAAACGCACACAAATATATTGTAACACAGATCAATGGAAAGGAGGAGGCGAGAACTGGCTTGACAATATAAATAATATTTTAATATAAACTTATAAACTTAAACAAAAGACACAAACACACACATGACAGACATGTCTGTAAATGATCTCTCTCTCTCTCAAGCACCACCATCCACAGTCGGCCTTTATCCGTCTTCGAGGCTCAATTAGTCCGATAAGGGACTGGGTGTGTATAATCACGACCCGGCCCCGCCCTCCGCCCTGTCACATATATGATCTCACCCACTCACATTCTCACTGGGCTCTGTGCCGGCAGTGCATTCACTCCTTCAGTCTTGAGTGGCAAGGTGACATTGCGTGTCATATCAACATTCCATGGCAGTCCCCTTTTCTCTTGAGAGTAATTATTTCTTTCAGTGTGAAAGGTTCAATTTGCTATAAAAGTACAAGAGCCGCAGGTACAAGGGGGGGGGGGGGGAGGGGGTGTTGGAGGATCTTGGCTGATTGGTGTGTTCAGGACAGGCTGTTCTCATTGGGGAGTTGAGACAGACTTTAGGGCGAGAGCCTTTCTGGCCAATGGCTCCTGTGCCAACCCACATTACAACAGTGCTCTGTGACTCTGAACTGTGGGGCCACGAGGAGAATATGAGTCCAGAGCGTTTTTTGGGGGCGGTGATGTCTTGTCTTGCTGGGAGTAACAAAATGACCCAGAGACACGTTCACGATTGTGAGTCGAGATGTTTTCACCCCATAGATAATCGAATACACTCTTTAATGAACTAGATTAACAATGAGGGATCATTTGCTAATTATCTTGTCAAACTGTTCTCACTTGAAGTCTGAGATGTTGCTTTCTATTCCAATGGTAGCACAGACAGCCTACATGTTTCTGTACTGAGTTTGTGTGCATTATGTGTTTATGGGTCAGGTTTTGTCTGTAAAACCTGATATCAGCTATTCTTTGGGCACCAGCCAACAGCTTAAAGGATCGTTCCTGGGTTCACTCCAAGTAAAGCCCAATCAAAAGTTTATTTTAAAAAAGCAAAAATTGTGGTTACTGTAAGGTACTTTCAATGGAAGTGAATGGTGCCAGTCCATAATCATTAAAATACACTCTGTTTCAAAAGTATATTCAGAAGAATTAAACATTATAAGTGTTTAAATGATTTAGTGTGATAAAATCACTCACTAACCTTTTCTTTGTAAAGTTATATTCGATATTACAAATTCATTGTCATGAAGGCATAAATCCAGTATACCCTGTAATCTTGTGAATGCCGTAACACCATTATCACACTAAAATTTAAAAACATTTATGAATTATTACATTGTTAATACTTTTTTTCTTACGTTGCTTACTTTTGAAATAGTGTGTATTTCAGCATTTATGGACTGGCCACATCCACTTCCATTTTAAGTACCTTACCTACAATCTTTGTTTGTGTGGGTTTTTTTTCTAAATTATTTAATAATTATAGTAAACAAAATGGCTTGCTTTTTTTCTTTTTTTTTGACATCAAAATTATTTAACAATTTAAAAAAAAACGTCTTGATAAACAATAAATTAATTAAATAAATAAATAAGCAAAAATCTAAAACTGTGTGTGTGATGGCTTTTTTATTTTTTTCAAAATAAAAACAAATATAAATTATTTAAAAGTCCCCACCAAGATAGAAAAACAAAATGTGTGTATGTGCAGGTACACCTGTAAATAGGCATAGTTTTTCACATTTGTTCGTAGAATTCCACCTGAATAACTTTCAGTACATTTCCACAATCTCTTACCTGGAGATTTATGGGTGTTTGTTTGTATTTTTGTTCATTCCCTCGGGTAGGATTAGATGTTCTCTACAGACTGGCAGAGGTGCTTATTTAAACCAGCAGGCTTTTCATGGGGACTATTTAAAGTGGAAGCTTTAGATACTGTAGCCTGTCTGGGACACTGGATTCTGCCTGACAAAGTTACTGTGTCTGTGTGTTTTGGGGATTGTGAATAAGTTTGTGTGTTTGTGATTGTGAATCTATTTGAGAGACAGAGAGAGATTTTGCTGCTGGTCAATGTATTGTGGTGGAACCAAGGAGCAGTCACTCACAATCTCACCACATCACACACAAACAAACTTGCACAAACTGCTCAAAATGCAACTAATGCATAATATGCCACTTTGCTTGGAATGCATTCACTAACTTGTATTTGTCGGAGACCTTTTTTATAATTTTTCTCAAGGCTAAGAGAATGCAATATCCCAGGAGGTATTTACACTTGGTCACTTTATGCGTTTTTGTTGATCGGTTTGCTATCCAATCATGAAAAGACCAGGTGTAAATGGCCTCCTAGACCGATACGAGACGGATATAAATCCGATCACTCAAACCACCTCCGGAGGTGCACCCCCATATGTTTATAGTCATTAGCTCTGCCCAACCGGAAGTCGGCATTTTGGATTTTCTGAAAATCACAAGCTCGTAACTTTAAATACTCCTCCTAGCGGATTAATGTGACTAGCACCAAATTTGTGCAACATCATGCAAAGACATTGTAGATGCTATATTTTGAAAGTTTCTTTATATATACATATTTATTTTTAATTGTGTTGCAATGGCTAGAATGGTCTAATCACATTTATGTGGCTATTATGTGTCACGGTCATAACGCCACCAACTGGCAGCAGGAAGTAATTCACTTTTAACAGACTTTGAAATAGCCCTCTTATGTTTACCTGAATTGCTTCAAAATTCCTAATAATGTCAGACACTGCTGATATAAATTTGAAAAGGGATATTTGATATCTTAAACACTTTTGCCATGGTAACACATTAATTATTATTATTCCTTACTTCCAACATTTGGGTGTTTTTGAGGCACTTGGCTTGCTTAAAATTTTATGAAATTTTGCACATACATCAGAGTTGTTGTCCATTAGGTCACATTAATGGGGTGTCCAGTTTATGCACTGTGAATGATGAAATCCTGAACATGCTTTAATTCTGTCTGTAATTATAACTAAATTTGTATCTCCCTGTCCAGTTTGTTTAGACAGGTTGTTCCCCTTTATAGCAGATTCTGAGTTAAGTCTTACACTGAAAACAGCATGCCGTCAATTATTCAAACACACATTAGATTGAACATGAGGGCTAGAGAGTATTTGCATATTTCCTCTCAGATATGAAAGATAGGTAGATGGATAGAGGGGGGGACTTTTCTCAGTGGGCATTAGAGATGATGCATGCATTCACTTCAAAAAGCAATGCTTGTTACTATTTAAATTGCAAATCCTATGTTGGTCATTGAACTATAATCTCCTGACTCTGTGAACAATAATCTCCCCTCCCAACATCAGATAAATAAGTGCAGGCTCCTAATAAGCCCCCCACTATAGAGAGCTAATGGCTCCCTCTTGCTCTTTTAATTTCATTCATACCTTAACATGTGAAATTAATTATTAATCATCAGTAAACAACCATTTAAGATGCTGGCCACACCAATGTCAGCTAATTGGCTCATTAAGAGTAACATTAGGAGGGAAAGAGGCTGTTGACAGGCCCTGCAGGACCTAGTCAATGCACCTCGTGGATGAAGCATTGATCTCCACCGAGCGTCGCCCAACCTGATTAAAGCTCAATAAAGCCTCTCAGCTGCTCTCCGATGTGCAGAACAGTGCCCATCCAGAGATGGTCTTTCATCTGAAGTCAAGTCTGAAGTCTTTAAGCTGGAGTCCAAGTCAATTCTCGAGTCTTTTGTCACGAGTCCAAGTCGAGTCTCCAGTTACTAAATTTTTCATCATATATATATATATATATATATATATATACATTTTTATTTATCCATCCATCCATCATCAACCGCTTATCCTGTACAGGGTCGCAGGGGGCTGGAGCCTATCCCAGCTAACATTGGGCGAAAGGCGGGGTACACCCTGGACAGGTCGCCAGTTCATCGCAGGGCCACACATAGACAGACACACACTCACATCCACGGCAATTTTTGGAGACACCAATTAACCTAGCCTGCATGTCTTTGGATGGTGGGAGGAAGCCGGAGCACCCGGAGAGAACCCACGCAGACACAGGGAGAACATGCAAACTCCACACAGAAAGGCCGGGGCAACCGGGGTTTGAACCCACAACCTTCTTGCTGTGAGGCGACAGTGCTAACCGCTGCGCCACCGTGCCGCCTACATTTTTATTTATAATTTATAAAAATTATAAATGTACAATCTTTGAAAAATCTGGGATACTAATAGGATTCTACCTGAACTTGTAAAAATGTATTTCATTTATAATATTTTCTGATTTCGCTTAATTTATCCTGTACATTTCTTGTAAAAAAAAAAAAGGTGCTCAGACAAGGCTCAGAAAGGGCACACAAGCAGTGCTATATGAAATATGAAATATGCAATATGTAATATTTTTTTATATATATATATACTGTACATTTCATATCATTAATGACGGCAGAACTGCATTCCACATTTGTTAGACCTCAAGAATGAATTAAACATTCTTGTTTGTTTACAAGTAAATACCATATGGTAAACTGTCTTTAAAGTACACTCAGTTTAGGATTTAATCCTACATAAGGTGTGTTACCTCTTTTTGATAAAATTTAGCCAATGTCATTATCTTCAGGTTTGACTCCACTGAAAGACTTTCTTGTAATATTTCACTGTCTAGCTCAGTAGGTGGCAGTAATGCAACATAAATTGGATTGCCAACCGACATTAAACATCACCAGAAGATAACTTTCCTGCCTGTGACTATGACTGTGACTTATCTATGGATAAGAAGAAAAAAAAAAGTTTAACTAATAGTACATATATAAACTGCAAAGGTAATGCCGGAGTTGTTGTTGTGTTCAGTCAACAGCAGCTGTAATGCATTTTCAGTGCTGTATTGTTCGGTACACATTGATATAAAATTACTGAGACTGGTTTCCATGACAGCAGGGGTGCCTGCTAATATTTCCTAACAGGCCGATTTCATGTCTGTGATTCAGTAATTTAGTTATGTGTATTACTTTGCCGAACTGCTTGCACTTTTAGCCAGTGTTTCCCAACCTTTTTTCTGCCACAGCACACTTTTTGATGAATTTTTTTTTTTTCCTCGCAGTGAAAATACAATTAAAATGTGAAAAAAACAGGTAAAAAATGAACTGAACAGAACTCAATCGACAACTCAAACCTTATTCCTGGTCTGCATCGACTTAAACTGGGTGCTTGCCTGTGCATAATCAAACACATCATGGGAGACAAATGCTGAGGTAATTGTCATTAGATTTTGCATCTTTGCCTCAGACAGACGACTTCATGTGGCAGTTTTAATTTGGTTCTGGAGGCTGAACCCAGCATCAAGTGCCGCATTGCCCTCCACATGACAAGAGTCGCAGAAAGCGTCACAGAGGGGTGATTTTACGAGTTTTCCACATAAAAAAGTGGGAGGAGTGCACAATAAACAGTGAAAACATGTATTTGGGAGAAAGAAAAAAGCTTGCAGTTGCTTTGATCGCAGAAAGTAATAAAACGACTCGTTTTTGTTTAGGTCTAAGAGTTTTCTTGATGAATTTAAATTAGTTCAATAACTGGGGTCTCTAATAAATGATAAGGTAATATTTAATGAAAAGAAATTATGAGACATTCAATGTCTCTTCACAAATTTGGACAGTTTTTAAATATATCTTGTTACTCTCAAAGACTTTATTGGTGAAGAAAAACACTTTGGTGTAAAGTTACATCACTTCATAGACTTCTGCAGCTCTGATGTGAGTCACGTGAAAGACCCTTAATGCGTATAAATATCAGTCACTTCTGCACATTAATCATTGCTCTTCACAATCACAAAAGTGACCGATTATGGTTTCAAAATGGCAAATTTCTCCGAAAGGGGATTCGATCCCTGAAATTTTTTTTTTTTTGTCATGAAAAATGAAATTACTCAAAAGTTTATTATCAATAAAATACAATTTTTATCCCGATAAATATCAATATTGTTTTATCGCCCAGCCATATCAGTAGGTATAATTTGACAAAAACGTACCTGCTGTTTTAAGTTTACAAAAAAAAAAAAACTGTACGCATGCTTATTGCAAGACACTAAAATACGGGGACAAATCTCTCTCTCACACACACACACACACACACACAGACAGAGAGAGAGAGAGAGAAAGAGAGGTGGGGAAGAGGTGCCATATATATATATATATATATATATATATATATATATATATATATATATATATAAAACATTAATAAAAGCACTAGTTATAAATTGATGCAACTTCTGGTCAGCGTCAGTGATCCTTATGAGCTATGTAGCTACACTACCCAACGTTTGCAACAGTACAGGATAACTTTGGGTGTTAACTTTTTTGGGTGACAAACCTTTGAGAATGTGTTTTTCCTGATGTTTCTGCTTCTGAGGGCACAACCAAATGTGAGCACAAATGGCACGGCATCATGTTTAATGGGACTCTTATCACATTTCGTGGTTTATGAAAATGGTCCAATCGATCATGACACAAATGGGGAAGTGTGAAGCAGATGTAGTAAAACCATACAAATAAACACTTTATTTTATTCTTCCTTTAATAGTTAAGGTTAAAAGACTTTTTGTTTTTATATTTA
Source organism: Moxostoma hubbsi (assembly GCA_032164185.1). NCBI lineage: Eukaryota > Metazoa > Chordata > Actinopteri > Cypriniformes > Catostomidae > Moxostoma > Moxostoma hubbsi. Next base: position 57,119,781 of record JAVLUX010000001.1, read on the forward strand.
TTTTTTATTATTTGCAATTAACCATTTTTATTGATTCCAATGACAAATCCAATAAACATTTTTATTGGATTTTATTTTTATTAAATAATCCTGTGTTGCCTAGCCTTCTAGGGGGCTAATCCCAACAAACAGTGCAGAGCAAGTAAATACCTATAGAATTAAGATCTGGGAATCCCAAAATATTGAATCAAATTTTCAAAAGTTATCAATACTCCACTCTCATACAGGTCACTGAGTGTATTAACCCCCCTCATAGTCCAGTCTGTCCAGCATAAATGGGACATAGTAATACATAGAGTCTCAAGTAATTTTTTGAACATTCACGTGTCCTTTGTCGAGTCAAGTCTGAAGTAATTTTAGATTGAGTCTGGAGTCGAGTCTGAAGTCTATTAAAATGCAAGGTCCTGGGAACTGCTTCTCTGTTTGGCCGCAGGGCTAAATGGGCCATTGGAAAGATCAATATAGAATAGAAGCAGCTGAGATTATAAGATGCTAACCAGAAGCGCTACCTTTCCTGGATGAGAATGGTTGTCAAATAGTAAAGAAAGATTGCTAGTGGTGGAGAATGCAGCATAACCCTTACCTGGAGTAGAAAATATTGCATGACAAGAGACATCTTTGTCACAGAAGACTGACAGAGTGCTTCAAAACTGTAGTCTGGTTCTCAACTGAAATTCAAAAGAATTGAAAACCAGTTAAGAGTCAAAAACTTTTGAACTTGGACAGAGGAGGCAATGCGAAGCATGAAGGTTTGTGGGTTTGTGTGTGAGCAAGGTGCTTTATTTTCACACTGTTCTTTGATCTCTTGCTGGAACCAGTATGTCTCTATTAAACATCAAAAGGACAATATCATTCAGAAAGATTATAGCCTTTGAATAAAGACATAGAGAAGACAGAGATCAGGCCTTCCAGTCCAATATCTACAGCACTGATCATCTCTAAATCCTCAGACGTATCTCGTATATGTACACTTAAGAGAGCTTAGAAAAAGTGGTATTACGCTGATACACCCAAAAATGGTGAGAATCACAGGATGTAGTGTGCCCTTTCAGTTTACAATGTGAAGTAATACATACACTTCACGCTTACATTGTTTTTTCACAGTCTGCTGAGCTGTGAATTTCAGTCAGGGTCAGCAGGCCTGTAAGCTATGGTAGAGCTGGATAAAATGTCATGTCCCAAAATCCTTTAGAGATGTTCAGTAGTCAGTCTCATTATCATACAGTAATTATTAAGAAAATTCACCCAAAATCAAACATTCTGTCATCATTTGCTCGCCCTTGTGTTGATTCAAACCCAAATCACTTTCTGTCTTCCATGTAACACAAAAGGGGATGTTGAGTAGAACGTTAGCCTCAGTCCCTATTCTTTTATATTTTATGGAAAAATATACAATGAAAGTGAATGACGACTGAGACTAACATTCTGCCTAACATCTCCTTTTGTGTTCCATGGAAATAAAGAAAGTCATATGGGTTTGGAACAACATGAGGGTAAGTAAATTATATCAGAATTTAGATTTTTTTTGGCAAGTTATCACTTTAGACCATACAACAGGCACAGCTTTAAACTGTAAGTCTAAAATTAACTCTAATCTCATTGACCTGATGGGCACTTTTAAGTTGTCACTTATCGTCAAGCATTCATATTCTTTCCTATTCCATTCTGTTCATACTATTCCCCATATTATTAAGTTCCCACTCCTCCGATAGCTCCCTTTGTCCTCCCCTCGTCTGTGGTGCAGTAGGATGGGGAGGATTAATGGATCAGTTCCCAATTTCCCCTCAGCCAGCTCGCTCATAATCACATCATCTTACACCTGACAAGAGGGATAAATTCCATTTGCTTTTATTAGCGGTAATTATCCCCGGCTCTCACCCCATGCTGTCCCCATCCCTTCTGTCACGTCCTCTTCTTTCATTCCTTTTTTGTGCTTCTCATTTCATTTTTTCGGTTCCCGGAGTCTCTATTTGCCCACTGTGCTGCTCGCCCTACTCTTCTGGTTGGCTTCGCCATGGCTTTTAATTAACAGCCTCAGTCACAGTCAAGCAGGCTGCTTCCTTGAAGCCCTCTGCGCATCCCACACCAGTGTCTTGCACACACACACACATACACACACACACACACACACACTCATACACACACACTGTGGGCGAAGGGATGAGACAGGTCACACATTAAATGAGGAGCCGCTGGCTTGTGAAGCCTGCTTCAGTGGGTGCTATCATGCAAGTCTTCTCCTCTCTGTCTCTCTTGCTCTCTCATCCCTGTTGGCTGTTTCAGTAGGAGTCAGCAGTGACTTTATTGGTCGTTATGGAGAGAGTGATCAGTGTGTGCAGGTGCTGAGTGCTGCTGCAGATGTGAGTGTGTTTGTGTGTGTGTGTGTGTGTGTGTGTATCAGAGCTTATTCATGTCGTCTTTGTGAACACATTTGCTGTAATTACACAACAATTCCCACTTGCCCACCTGTGGTAGGTGAGATTTGCAGCATATTTGTTTCCCAACAAATGCATTCTCACTGTTCCGCTATTTGTGATAATGCCTCACCCCGCCTCTTTACTGGTTAAAGCATTTATTGGTTGTTTCACCTGCCCTGTTCTCATAGATTGTTGTTTTGTGGTTTTTGTGACTTGTTAAGACCCTGCATCTGTTTAAGTAAAAACACTCTGAGTCATCACCAGACCTAGATGGAATCTTTAGACTTTTTTTGCATTTACTGCACTGATTTGGGTGGGGTGTGGAGATCTGCAGAAATGTGTGGAATGGATTTAAACCTGGTAAAATGTGTTAAACATAGCTATAAGTACTATTATACTATTACTAGTACAAAGGCCGAGAAATTTACATGTATTAACTTTGTAAATTTGTTTTCTGCTGAGTTTTCTTGGCTGTTTGATTTTCTTTAAATACAGCATCACCTATTCTACCTTCAGCAGTTTCAGTGCCTTTACTGCCTATATTGTTCCAAATAAATACAGAAACACACTCTAGAGATGCCAGATTACTTTTTTGCACATCACTCTCAGACAGTGTTTGTTCAATCAATGCTTTTTCTTTTAACAAAAAAGACAAAAGCAGGATTCCCATTTGCTAGTCAAAAATTTTAAAGAAATAGAAACTGAAAAAGAAGAAAATATCAAATGTTATACTCAACGTCAGCTCCTGATTATCAGGAATGAAAATATGACTATGCATAGAGAAAAACCTCACATCTCGAACTCCATTTCCTAGAACATTAAATTAAATCTCCTATTCCAGTCCAACACAAGCTGTCACTGCTCATGCCCAAAACAGCAAGTTCAATAGGGCTTTTCTATATTTACTCGTTCAACCCCCACAAACTCCATCAATTCATGTTTATATTTACCCCAAAATGTATTAAAAACTATTTAAGCTGTTGAAAGAAGCTGATTGTATAGTGTCTTTTTGGGGGGGTGAGTGCTGTCTGTTTCATTCTGTTTGCCATTCTGCTGGGCTTGCGCTGTGTTTCATTAATATGCCGTCTTAGTAGTGTCTGCTCTCACCGCATTCCCCCTCATCACACATCAACTGCCTACATAAATCTCAAACTTCAATTAGACTTTACAGAGGGCAAAACATTACTAACAGAGCTGGGTAGGGTCGCACCAGCTCTGTGTAAAGTCTCACGTAAATTGGGACGTAAAGTTCACACTAAAGGCTTAGTAACTGCTAATTAGTATGTAACTAAGTCGGTGCTTAATTTGGTTGCAACACCTGCACATAAGCTCTCTGTAAAGTAATGCGTAGTCACATAATATGATGTTTACCTGTATTGATCCAATAAACAGCCTTAATTTTTGTACACAGAAGTGCTAAAAAGCCATGCATTTTAGTTTTATCGTGTTACGGTTGATGTTCAAACCTTGTTTGCTCCCGTAATAAATGATATCCCCATTAAAATATGATATGTAAAAGTAGATATGATAAATGGTATATTTGCCCTGTGTAAATAACAATATATAGGAACTGTATCTAAAATAATTAAGGGGTGATAAATAAATACTAATACAAAAAATAGGCATTTATTAATTTTAATATCCTATATATATTTTGAATGTGCAACTTGACATCGGGTGACGCACCCTGAAAACTGCACCGTTTGAATGGTTTCATGCTGAAGAGACGCTTAAAAGTACGTTTTTTCTCTCTCATAAATGTAAACGAATGTAAATGTCAACATCGTAATGTATGTCCATGTAATGTAGCTCATTGATGTCATAAATTATCAGTTTATTTTTTATTCCGACTGTTACACCTGGATGGAGGCTTCCATAAATATTTAGTTTATACATAGGGTTACATCCTACCTAAATTTAATGGTGCAACAGTCAAATATTTAGTAGTGTGTAAAATTTACACCACATCTAGGCTAATTTGACAGCTGTTGCAACCGCACCCTGATGAATAAAGCCTATCCTTACAGAAATATCGTGCAGAAGATAGTCATTTCTCCATGGGTGGCATTTTACCCGGGCATTTACATGGACAGACTCCATTGTGTAATATGCCCCCTGTCTGGTGTTGGAAATGTGTAAAGAAGCTCCAACAGGGCATGGAGTACAAGACAGTGTTTTTTGGATGGACCTACACTACCGGTCAAAAGTTTTGAAACACTTGACTGAAAAGTTTCTCATGATGTTAAAAATCTTTTGATTTGAAGGCATATGCTTAAATGTTTGAAATTAGTTTATTTCATTATAAAACTAAAATTTTATAAAAAAAAAAAATAAAAAAAAAGATTTTGAACAGCAGCCAATAAGCGCCCAACATTGATGGGAACTCCTTCAATACTGTTTAAAAAGCATCCCAGGGTGATACCTCAAGAAGTTGGTTGAGAAAATGTCAAGAGTACATGTCTGCAAATTTTTAGCAAAGGGTGACTACTTTGAAGATGCTAAAATCTAACACAGTTTTGATTTATTATTTTATTTAGTCACAACATAATTCCCATAGTTCAATTTATGTTATTCCATAGTTTTGATGACTTTACTATTATTCTAAAATGTGAAATAAAAAATCATAATAAGGAATGATTAAGTGCTTCAAAACTTTTGACCAGTAGTGTACATGTACACACATACTAGTCAGCAGCTCCCAAAGTGATTGTGACTGTCATTGCTGTAGGACCATGCAGGACATCTAAACAAACTCACTACTGTAATGAGCTGGGGGGCCTGGCAGGCACTGAACTGACTCATAGGGGAGGGGCCATTGAAGCTGTACATCATCATACTGTCACTCAGTGTCTTGGCAGCTGAAGGGTCCCCAACACTCTCGGGTCTCTGAGACAGCCTGTTTGAGTGTGTCAGAGTAAGAGGACAGCTAATTAGATTCAGTGGTGGGTGGACGCTAATGGCGCTGGAGTGTTTAACCCCGCTAGGACTGATATGGAACAGTGCATTACACTGATGGGAATACTATCTCTCTTTCTTCTCTACACTCAAACTCCCATCCGTACACTTATACTCCTCCTCCTTTTAGTTCTCTGACTGTGTTCAGGGACTCATTAGAAAACACCACAAAGTGATATCTGCTTGACCTTGTTAATTAATCAGCTCTGTTGTGTTACTATACTCCTATTGCAGAGCCAATCACGCTTCATGATTGGCTCTGTGCTAATTTGACTCCATGGCTAGATCAAAGTCCTTTACTTTCTCAGTGAACTTACATAACTCAACTGTTGATAAATAAGCTCTGTATAGGTATGCATATGTATAGAAAACATACATTCCCAAGCATTCTACCATGTGACATCATCCTTGACCTGTGTTTTCTTTGACCTTTGACATACACAAAATCCACATAAAATTTGTCTCAGGTGTCGTTAAAAAAAGTACAATTTCACCACGAGGAACAACTTTCTTGAAACCTAATAGCACTTACACTTGAAAAGAGAAGCCACAGTCATGTTTTTGCCAATTATTTGAATTTGACGAAAGTGTTGAAAGGTTGCACACTTAAAAATCTCAGCAGATACTGTAGTTCATCCAGATATTGTTCACCTACTACATCACTTAGCACTTTGAGCACTTTATTAGTAACTCTATAGTCCTAATAAAGTGCCCAATATAGTCTTTTGTTGTCGTAGCCCATCTGCCTCAAGGTTTGACATGTTGTACATTCAATGATGCTATTCTACTCACTATACCGAGGGGTTATCTGAGTTACCATAACCTTTCTGTCAGCTTGAACCACATTTCCCCCATTCTGATGGTTGATGTGAACATTTACTAAAGCTCCTGACTCGTATTTGAATGATTTTGTGTACTGCACTGCTGCCACACGATTGGCGATAAGATGATCCCATTAATAATTAGGCTTAGAGTTGTTCCTAATTAAGTGCTCAGTGAGTGTATATTTACATACTGAATGTCATGCTAAAGCAACAAAATTGTAATTAGTCAGAAGCCTGCACAGTTGTTTATTTAAAACATCAAATGACTTACTGACAAGCCAAAAATGTTAGTCTAGTACATTTTGTTCTTTGATGCAGCTCTGAGCGTCAGCTCTTGTCTGACTTCTGATTCGCCGTCTCTTCTGATGACCTGCCCTGTGGTCATTAGCTGAAACCCCTGTCTCCATAGACTCAGTCACTGCCAGGGTCATCTCTCCACATTTCCCACTAGAGAGACAGAGATAGAAGCAAAACCTCATCTCTTTCCAGATGGCACTGCATGTAAATGTGATGGAATGGCCATGCATACAGATGCCTTCCAGGCAGTGGCTTCAGCTCCCTGAGACAGAAAAACAGCAAATTTGCATAGGATAGCTGCGGGTGATATGTGTGTATTGCTCCATGCAGCACATGGGACATTATTTACAGCCTCTAGATTTCTCTGACTGCCAGTATCAAACCATCTTAGAGAGAACAGATGTGGTTTAGCTAGCTGTATTGGTAATGTTGTATGTTGTGGTGTTAACAATACCTGTACTCTGTTTCTCATTGTCTTTGTCTATCTAGCTAATTTCTCTCTTGTTTAGATTCATCATCCATTCAAAAATATTTTGTTGTAAATCATATATTCAGTTATTGATTACACTACATGATTTCACATCTGAACTGGTTCTAAAAACACTATGTATCACACACACTTTCCGACCATATAAAAATAGCTACAGATAAAAACTGGACATCACACACTTAACGATGAGGATCACACCATGCTCCCTACTCTCAATTTGGTCCTATCCGATCCAGTCCAATCAAAAACTCAAATGGAATCACATGCTCTCCCATTCTAGTATAGTCACTGATTACTGTTATTGTTGCTACTCTATGTTCAAAGTCATGAAAGAAATAGGCCAGATGCATTTGGGTGCGGTCTTGGGTGGAAAGATGTGGCCAGTATGTGTGGCGTTAAATGTTATGTTAGTGCTTGTTTGCCATCTCCATGTTTTTAGCTTTGTGGCCCCACATGATCGATTTCCAATGTCTAGCCATAATAAGACTTTTCAAATTGAGTCTTCAGATTTCTTCTTTTGTCTGCTCTTAAAAATCAAACATGCTGGAAATAATCCGACTAGATGTAATCCGTCCGAGGGTAAGAAATTGTAGTCTGTACACATCATAATTTTCTGTGAAATCTGTCACCTCCGACTGACCCAAAATCTGCCCAAAACAGCTGACTAGCGCTAATGAATTCAAATTAGGGCTAAAATCAGTGTTAAAGTTGGGTAGTGTAATCCAGCCTTAAGACACACTTAAAAATGTAAGAATGTCCAAATTTCAAACAAAGTGGATTTTATTTGAAAGAAATAGCACAAGTAAACTTCAGTCAGAACATTTCACAAAAAGAAGTTTGTTAGGTCTCAAATGATAAAACAATAGATAAACTCCTGAAAGACAATAGAAGTATTTAGACACTTTCTGCCAAACAGAAACCAAGCGACCATCAAGTCATTTCTCATAATCATGGCTGTTTAGGACAAAACAATTAAAGAGCTTTTATTGCTTTTATTGCTAATTTCCTTTTTCTCCACAAATTTGCCTGGTTGGTATATTCACAGGCAGAGTGCATTTCTGATTGGGCTGTATTCTGAATAAATCAACCTGATTTATTTTATTTTTTATTTATTTTTGCTGTTATATGCTTATGTTGTTGTTTCTCCAGATACCTACATTATTCATTATTTTGATATCTGCCAGGTAGAAGGGACATTTTGTGTTTAGGATTCCAATAACAAAAATGGTTTACATCACTGTAACATGACAAGAGTTCGTGGGCAATGGAGGAGTCAGAAGTCAATGAAACAGGTTCACGTGACTCTTTATTTTTTCCACAGTTTCTCAGCGTAACTCAATTAATTGCTTTTCAGCACACGCAGTATGCACAGGGTCAAACTTGGCTCTCTTTCTCTCAGTCTGACACTCTGGCATGCCTTATCGGGTCTCCCTCTGCCATCACTATAATGAGAGACAGGTGTTAGAGTAATTACAATCCAGGTGACGAGCCTTACTGCTTTCCCTCTCCCGCAGACAGACACATGGCCACACCCCACAGCCCCCATGCCACAATCACCTTTAAAGTCTGGTCTTAAGAGAAAAACGCTTAGGGAGCAGGATTTTCTTCAGCTTAACTTGATATCATAACAACATGCTCTTTTGATTTGCTGGAGTATCACCCTCACTTCATGGACAGAAACTGACTGCTCCAGACAAGTTCAGATTCAAAGCTGTCAAACTCCTTGTGGAAAGAGTCACAGAAACACTCAAATCATTTCCACTATAAGATGTTCAAACCTCTGTTTTCATGGGGATTCTGTGTTTCTATGTGTTTTGTTTTATTTTATTTGCCTTGGTTTTTAGTAGACATCAACAATCCTTTGGTGGGGGCCCAGCGATTGGTGGGGGGCGACGTCATTGTGTTGACAGATTTAGTTGCAAAAACACCAAGATCAATTATTCAGCAGAGCCATGCATGGTTGCAGGATTAATGGTGCGTGTGGCATATAAATCAAGATGCAGTCCTGAACCACTCCAAGAGAGAGGAAACAGTAAAGAAACATGTGGAAAAGGCATTATAGTGTCCACATTCATTCTCCGATCGAGCATTTCTAACCTTGAGCCGGGAACAGTAAGCACACTTTCCGTCACAAATAAAGCCTGCTGATCTCTGACGAAGCAAAGCTCTGATAACAAACACCTTCGGCCAGATTCAAGAAATGTAATGGGCTGTTTATGTAGATTTTAGACTGTTTTTTGTTATTTTCAGTTTGTAAGGTTTATCTCCAAATTCAAACTATAAATGTTATTTTGAAGCTTCTTATTGTGGTGACCAATCATGCTAATGGATGCGCTGCATAGCGTGCTCTCACCGCAATCTTTAGAGTTCATAGAAACAAAAATATTTTTGTATACAAAAATAATTCAGAATAGTCCAGATGGGTCCCTTTTCGTGTTCAGGAGTAGTAAGGCCACAGAGAGTAGACCTTTTGTCCTTCTCTCTGTCTCTGTTTACAAGCCAATTGAGCACCAGTGAGTGGAGCCTTAGGTGCAATGATTTTAAAACAGGTGTTGATGTTGTGGCTGTAGAGGCCATCTTGAATTAACGAGTACCCTAATTGACGTAGGGTTGTGGCTGAAGTAGAGAATGGAGCGTTTTGGCAGCGTGGTTTCAATAAATGCTTTTATTGCATTGGGGATTAATTTTTGAGTCTTTTTTTTATAGATGAATGATCTTTTAATGTCAAAATATCAAGGAAAATTTGATTCCTCATGACATGACCCCTTTAAAATTGTTTCAAGAATTACACTTAGGAACGTTCTTACGAACTTCTTGTAGTTTATCCTAAGAATTATTTTCTTAAGAACTTTTATCGTGAATCCGGCTCCTGCACTCTGTCACATTAGATCATCTGGAGATTGGGATGCATACTGAAGGACAGAGGCGTAATATCACTCATGAGCAAGGATAAAATGGGACGGCCCATATCTGTAATTGGGGAAAGTAAACTGTTCAGGGGATTGAGCTCTAGAGGTACAGTATGCCACATAACTCATTCCCTCTCCATTCTTCCTGTTCTCTATATACCTCTCTGTGTCTCACTTTCTGTCTCTCAAACACCCATTTTTTCAATCCCAAAACTTTTCTACCTGTCTTTTTCTGTCTATTGGAAAACTTTTGGAGATGAAGACTGTTATGGCATAGTCATTTTATCTATGCTTCAGTGTCAGTGAATAGCAGTTGGTACTCTGCTAGTTGATGGAATTCAAAAAATATCCAACACTGTCATGGTTAAACCCACTGCACACCAACATAAAGGTTCTCTGAAGTGGACATTCATTTAAAGCCTTAATAACCCACAAAATGCTGCAGTATGTAAAAAAAAAAAAAAAAAAATTGTATTGGATTATAATTATTGTTTTTCTAAAGTTCATATTGTATTTTTCAAATCCATTGTCTTCTGTATAAACCTGCCTATATCTGTGTAAGAAGTGAAATCTGTGTAAGAAGTGAAATGTACAAAATATTTTAAAGCTTTATACGAGGTGGGTCTCTGGGATTTATGGTTTCAGTATAGACAAAAACTTAATAAAATCAAGTGTTTCACACATTTAGCAGTTTGAATGTTTTGCAGCAGTTGCATTTAGCTCCAAAACATGATAATATTTCAATTAATTTCATGTTTCAAATAGCAAAATACAGCAAATGCCAAATTGGATTAAATTTCGGGGTGTTCAAAGGCTTTAAACAAATTCCAGTTTGACTGAATCCCCTGTTTCAGCTGAAAAATATTTGGTTTTATCAAAACTATGTTAGCTGGGAACAATGTGTGGTGGACAATTTTAACTTTTTATCATGAGGGTTAAAACATTTCCTTTAATTAAGAGTGGTTGTAGATTAGAGAAAGGCCACACCACATACAATAATGATATTAATCTCAATAACTATGGAGAGGATAGTCATGATGGTGAATGAGGTTATGTAGAGTGGCAGGGTGTATATATCTGTATCCATCTTTCCGGGCCATCAGGCAGTCCTTATTGTTAAGCCCTGGTGTGTGAAGGCACCTCCAGCTCTACAGGAGAAAATGTGGTTTGGTGTGTACTGACCTCGCCTGATGCCTCTGCCCCAAGCATCCCATCTTTCCTTCCTTCTTTCCATGCATCCTGCATTTGTGTGTGGAAGATTAAGCCTTTTTGATGAAGCCATGTTTACAAATACGCAGGCAGAGGAACAGGGCAAGCGACGCTGTGGAGGAATAGAATACAAATTGCTTTTTTATCTCTCTCAGGGCCTGGGCTTGAGAAAATGTGTTTGCGATTGGTGTTCCTCTGCCTGTGAAGGATAAAGCCTCTGCTCTGTGTTTGGATGCTGGTTAGCATTCATCCTCTCCCTCTCCCTTTCTCCTTCTCTCTACACCTCCTGTTCTCTTTCTTCCCTCCTCTTCTCGTCCTTCATCCTCTGGTTTGATTTTCTGACTGTTTCCCTGGTAATCAAGTAGTCTCTACGCTCTCCTCTGATGTCTCCCTGACTGTCTTTTTCACTTTTCTTCCTGTTTTGGAGGACTCCGTATGAGTTACAGTCTCTGTGAATTCCTGCCTGCTCATATGGAGTATATGCATATACTGTATATGAAGCAGGGTGCTCTATAACTGTGTGCTAATCACTACTAACACAATTCTGCAGTGCTACAAATTCTCCCTGGCTTCAACAATAAAGTAGTCCAGATAACTGACAGTAATGGCACTTTTCCACTGCACGTTATGGTTCGACTCGCCTCAACTCTACTCGCTTTAAGTTTCTGAGCTTGCATTTCCATTGCAGTTTAGTTCCATCTCAATGTGGGTGGGATTATAGGCTGATCATCATAGTTGCACCGTCTCTACTGCCGTGACATCTTAAATACAACACAAACTGACCAAAACAATAACACGACTACTAGCTGTTAGCTACTAGCTCGTTGTGCTGCATAAATCAGTTGTTGCATGATGATTTTACACAAAAATCATCATGCAAAAGTTGTTTTAGAAGCAAGCTTCCAGTATCTGGTCAACTAAATAAAGTGAAGCTTTCAAGCAGAGTATAGAGTTAACATAACAAAACATACCATCCTCCATCATGGATCAACGCCAGTCCAGGGCACTCTCCCTCCCATTGGTCGCCGGTTTAGATAGCGTCCATTTGGTCAAACCACTTCCTCTTTTCCTTGATGGTTCTGTAGTCACTTTTACATTTTTTTTTACTTTTCCCTACACAGTTGGTAGGTCCGGTGGTAGCTGTGTGCAGCCAACAGCTGATACACTTCCTGAGAGAATTTATCATTTCGCTAACGAGTGGACCGCCTGCACCTCGTTTATTGACCATGGCGTGGTTTTGCGCACAGCCATTTCTTTTTTCACATTTAGAAATTTGCGTGAACAAATGATACTGTTATTGCTGTTACTAACTTTAAAACTAGTGGGTTGATGTCACATGATGGAAATCCAGTAACGCTGGTAGTGACGATTCTCACATTTAGTATCGGCTCACTTGGAACCTCGACTGAGGTGGTACTTAAAAAAGTATCAGGTACCAGGTATTATCCACAGTGGATAACCTCAAAAAAACGAGCAGAGTCGAGTTGAGTCGAGTTGTACCATGCAGTGGAAAAGCCCCATAATACTGCTCTGCTCTCTAGACAAGTCCCAGAAGATAACAATGGCTCAGAGGTTGATCTATCTAACTTCTATGTTTTATATAAGGATCAACTTTTTCTCAGATGTTTTTACTCAAATTGTTTAGTAGAAATAGAAATGGTGTAGGAAAAAATGGATAAGGAATATTTGATTTCAAAAAGAAACTTCTGACTTTATGTACACTTTGATATCTTTTCAAATCTCAGCACAAAGTGAGACATTGTTGATATATAAACATTATAATAAAACAGAAGTTGATATTATGAACATAATAAATAAGAATTTAGAATATTACTTTAGATTTATCAGAATATATAGCTTTTTTAAGGATATTTGATATTTATATATAAATAATTATTTAAATGTGGGATAATTGTGGTGTATATGGTATAGAGATTTTTAAGAAGCAGGAGACTTAAGCAAATGTACCCATTGGATCACCATTTCACTTAATGCTATCAAGGAGAAACAATTAAAATATTACAGAGATTGAATTTGTGATTGTTCTCTCCTTTGAGGTGGTTTGCATTTTGAAACTTTGAAACTTTAGTCTATTAATGTGAAGTCAGTCAATTAGATTGTCTGCATTTTTGGAAATACTCAAAAGTTTATGTTCCTTTCAGGACTGAAGTGGTGTAAACCACTTTCCAGATTGTGACTCTGTTGAGTCATTGTGTTGGTCTGTTCAGCTTTTGTTTTGAATATTTGGAGCAGTTCAAAAAGCATGAGAACAATTTCCCCAAGGAGCAGAGCTTGTGCGTAAATATTTAGCACAAATGGGATTTAAACAATGCGTTGCACATTCTGTAATGTTATTCATGCAAACCGGCATCTGATTCACATTCAACAGTCTAATATTTCTGTGCATTGTTTACAGATCACTTTTTCTCTCAGATATTGATTGCTGTGAGATCCAGAAACATCCTGTATGCAGGACCATCACCAAGATCAGCTGTTTTCAGTTAGCCCTTGACCGTTGGCCCCAGCAGTTGAGACAGATCATCCTTTTGCCTTTCCATTAGCTTTCGTAATGAAACTGAGAATTCCATGAATAATGGCCTGCTATGCCTGATGGAGACATAGATTCATTATTCAACTCGCTGGTAGGGTTTTGGCCCTGCCGTGGGCAGGGATAAGGAGAGTGTAGAAGAGAGAATGGGATCTCGAGTGAGGAGACAGACAGGGTGAGGGTGAGAATGAAGAATGAGTAGAGACCATTCCCATGTGCAAAGTTTTTTTTTTTTTTTCAGAGGGTTGAAGGGGAATTATCTCTCAATACCTGTGATGTTTCTGACAAGGAATGAAGTGCTAAAGCCCTTTATCTTTTCATATTTAGGAGATAAACTCTCTTCAAAGCTTTCATGAAAGTTTCTGTAATTGTTATATTAGACACCAACAATCCCTCTCTTCAGGAACTTAATCTCTAATTTAAACTTTCTCTCCTTTCCACTCTAGCATACGAGAGCATCTCCTCATTTTGGCCTAGGTTTAACTATGTACTAGAGTATGTATCTTTCATGGACACATAACTCAGCTTTGTGGATTCTCAGTGGCCAACGCTATTTGTGTTAAGAGCTCATGTATCACCAGCCCTGTATGACAGACAGAAATATGCCATTTATTTTTATTTCACCCTGATTGTGGAAGACACAAAGAAGAAAAGGCAGAAAAAGTTGCCAGTTTTCAGTAATGGCACGGTTCTTCAGAATCAGGTGTCTGGCATGTTGATGTGATTCCATCCACAAAACTGATCACAAGCACTGGCTGAACCGGATGCCTGAAGTCACTTTGTCAGACACATGGATTTAATGGTCTATTATACTAACCTTACATTGTGGCACAGAGAAACTTGCAGTAATGATGGCTCTATGTGCTCTGAATCTGCTTAGCCTAAGGGGTGACTGTGGTCTAGATGGGTAAAGGCAGATGTGTAGTGCAGTTTAAAACCATTTATTTTCCTTGTCTAGACACCACCTCCACCATGGTCTTTACTGTCACAGACTTTTCTCCCATTTATATAGGTAAGTGGTTATTTAGCTCATGCTTAGAGTACACTTTTAACAGGTAAAGTCCCCCAGAAGCAATCTTGGTTGAGCGTCTTGCTCACAGAGATAGTCATAGAGTTAATAGATCATCACTTGTGGGGTTCGAACCCACACATTTTCAGTTAGCTTCTAGATCCCTATTGTTTACATATTAGCGCCAAGCCCTCTTATTTATCAACCCCTCCTCTCCAACTGCCTGCCATAGAGACCAGTTTTCACGTCCAGTCCAATCAATTTCTAATGGAAAAAATCAATTCCCATCCTACAATTATTTTTTCTCATTGAATATCCTGTTTTTCTCTGAAATATGTAACATAATGGAAGTTTAATGTGTTGTAAACACCATTTCATGTTTTCTGTTTTCACTAAAGGAATAGTTCACCCAAAAATTAAAATTATCTCATCATTTAGTCACCCTTATGCCATTTCAGATGCATTTGAGTTTCTTTCATCTGCTGAACTAATATGAATATTTTTAGAAGAATCTCTCAGCAATTTTGGTCCATACAATGGGTTTAAAAAATGTTAAGCTCCAAAAATCACAAAAGTCAGCATTAAAGAAGTCCATAAGACTCCAGTGGTTAAATCAATGTCTAATGATTGGTGTGGGTGAGAAACGAAAAGATCAATATTTAAATACATTTTTACTATAAATTCTCCTCCCTGCTCAGTCAATCTCTGCATCAACTTTCACTTTCACATTCTTCTTGTGTTTTTGGTGATTCACATTCTTCATGCATATCGCCCCCTACTGGGAAGGGAGAAGAATTTCCAGTTAAATTTAAATAATGATCTGTTTCTTACCCACATCATATCACTTCTGAAGATATGGATTAAAATACTGGAGTTGTATGGATTACTTTTATGATGCATTTCTGTGCTTTTTGGAGCGGCAAAATTTTGGCACCCATTCACTTGCATTAGATGGACCTACAGAGCTGATATATTCTTTAAAATATCATAATTTGTGTTCTGCAGAAGAAATTCATACATGGCGTGAGGGTGAGTAAATGATGAGAGAACTTACTTTTTTGGGTGAACTGTCCCTTAAGTGAAACCACACTCATTTACACACATACACAAACACTTCAGTCTGTCCTTGTTGTCTTTGACGAGTCATGGAGAGAGTGTGTGATGTTCAGTATTCCATGGATGGTCATCATATGTGAGAGTGTGCAGGGGGTTTTAGTTTGTAGAGGAGCAAAGGAGCATGGGGCCTTTGCCCCCCACCCCCACCCCCCACCACCATCCCATTACCTCAGCCTGCTTCGGTGAGGCTTTAACCTTGGCAGGCAGGCTGGAGGAGAGAGGGTAATTCTAACCTTAAAAACCTGCTGATTAAAGCTAGTTTTGTGGAATTCGATTCCACTTAATGCCTTTGGCCCTGAGCCCAGAGGCCTGGCATTAACATCAACAGGCACTGTGTCTTCAACCGGAGAAATGTGCTCAGGCATACACACACACAGAGAGACACATTTGTTGTACTGTCATGGGCATGAGTGTGGGTAGTTTGCCCACAATTCCTCCTTCTCTCTCTCTCTCTCTCTCTCTCTCTCTCTCTCTCTCTCTCAGTGTTCGGTGATATTGGAAGGCATTTGTGGTATAATATTTTCCTTGTGCTATTGTTATGTATATGATATTGATGTATGGCTGTGTTTACTTGTCCAGCAAAAGCAATTAAGTAATTAATAATCCCTCATTTGGGGTCTGTGTATAAACTGTTTTTGTTTATTTACAATGTGCAAGGTATATTTAGAAACCAAATTACCATAAAGGCTTTCCTTTTTTTGTTCAGGCAGTCTTGTACGGTTATGATCATGGTCTCCTTTCCTTTTATTTCTCAATTATTTCCATGCCACAGAGGTGTTTTAGCACTGGTGACAGCTAATCCTAATGCCTCAATGGAGAACACAAGCTCACCTTGAGGTGATGATACAAGTAACTGATGCATGTCTACAAAACAGACAAACAGAGTAGTCTTCAGCGTGCTTATTAGGATTTTCTACTAATAAATCATAACGTTGGCCGTCCCAAATGGTGCACGTCATATGTACTAACGGTCTCATGACCTTCACACGCCTGTATCTGTGAAGTGCACATGTGGATAATTTGAACATTTAGTCAAAATTAAATTATGAAATGAGGTTTCATGATATTTTGATCTGTTTTGTAACAGACAGGCAGGCAAAAAAAACAGGACATCTTATTTGTCATTGTTTTGACATTGTTTTGACATGTTAACGCAGTTTTAGTGGAACGAAATATCTGTTCTACGTGATTTTAGTGTTATAAGATTGCGTATTAGGATTACAGGTTTTACCGTTGTTATGTTGTCACAACAATGAAGTTGTAATATTGGACACAGATAAGGTTAGTAATTAAGTAATCTTTTATGACAAGATGCTTCATTTTTATATCTTGCTTAAATTTAAAACAATAAGTATTTAGCATTTATGGTCTGGCCTCATTTACTTCCATTGTACATGCCTTACTCTAACTGTGCTTATATTTTGTTTGTTTTTTAAAATAAAGAAGGGATTAATAGAACTATTTTTTGTGTTAATCAACATTATGTCAAAAATTCTGTTAATTGAGCTTAACTTGCGTTGGATCCAGAACATTCCTTTAATGATTCAGAAAGGTGTTCATGAGCGCCCCCTATGGAGATGCTATGCACCCTCAATGCATACATTCATTCACTGGTGTGGACTCCACATTGGACTTCTACCCAGCAGTATGTGACATTACATGGGCATTACTGTATGTCCAAAGTGCAAAGAGCATCAACATGCTTAATCTAGCAAAATGGGTTCAGCAAGGTTGGTATAGTGCTGCTATCCCACTGCGAGGGCAGTTATGAAACCTTACAGGGTACAAGGCAGAAGCCATATTTTTGTCTTTGCTTCAGGCTTAATCCACAGTCCTTATCCAGGTCTACTTATTGATACCTGATTGATAATACTAGAACTTCTGATAGTCTTAATAAAACAGTGTTTTGGCAACTGAGCAGGACAGATCTGACTACACCTTCACAATTTAAGACTTAACATGCTTGTTATATAAGCACATAGTTACCCAGATCTATTCAGTACTGCTGAAAGAAGAGTAATGCATGACAAATGTACATGTTCAAGTGATTGGTGATAGATTTGTCTTGATTATCTACAAGGTCTTGGCTCACTATATCACTCTACGAGGCAATTTATCAAGTTGTCTCCAATGCGCTCTCAAATTGTATGATTGAGTATTCCCAACTGGATTCACTGTCTGATAAATTATTCCTTGTGTAGCAAGTGCTCAGACAAAACTCTATCAAGATTAGCATGAGCTTCAGTACAGATGTTATATACTGTTAGACCAGACAAGTTCTCTGTGGTGTCTGGTTTGTCTTGACCAATAAAGGCATTTAAGCCTTTGCCAGGTAGACGTTGTTTTTAATTTGATGAAAATGAAAACAAGGCTGTGAGAGAAAGAATTGCAGTCTGTTCAAAAGGTTTTACTGATATATGCTTTATCTTGGTGTCGATCATTCAACTGACAAAAGTTGATTGTAAAAATTCGATTTAAGGCCTAGATCATCATTCACTCACTCTCAGGGAACACAAAAGAGATTTCTGTCAGGATGTTTTTTGTGAACTTTTACTTTAAGGCTTTATAACATATTGAACGGATTGTTGGTCTATCCCTCACACCCTCATTTTCATATTTGTCAAATTTAACAAGGCTCCTACCCTGACTAAGGTCAATTGTGACCATCCTGCCATACAGTATATATTACCACCTCACAGATAGTCACATCATAAAAAAGCAAATTGGCAACATTCTTACAATGCAATGGTCTGATTAAAAGTGCCTTCACACATCATTATGGCCTAATGAGAGAGTCACCCATCATTGGCAAGTTGGGTGCCTTTTCTCCAATGCCTGTCTGCTTGGATGCATAGCTCTAGGTAGCGCCTCCAAAAGAGACTTCCACAAATAGCATGTCCCCATCCCCTGCCATCACTGCTCAACTGTCTGACCATGTAAAGTCTCACCAAAGTGTACAAGGCTTTTGAAGCTGACCTCAAATGCTCTTTTGACCATCACCAAGTCCTGGCAGAGCACACAAACCTAGTTCAGTACATTATGGATAGTAGATGAGCCATACCAAAGACAGGATTAGATTATGTATCCTTGTATGGAAATCCTGCCTTTCACATAAAATATCCTTTTGGCTGATTCTTATGGAACCTGTCAACAAAATGTCCTGGTCATATTTAACCCCAAATCAATTTAAACACACACATATATATACACCTTAAACAGGTGGCCCTAGCATGTGGAATCAGTGTTTCCTGATTGTCTGATGAGGACCATGGTGTCATCATCCCGTCTGTGTTGTGTTTCGTGTACTTGCTTTGTGTGGGCGTACGGGTCTGCTTGTTGGTTACCATCATGCGGAGTTATCGCACTACGCCCTCTGGAGATGTCACGGTCCTTTCACCTTGTCAGGTAGAGTTTTTGTCTGACGAGGACCGTGGCATCATCATTCCCTGTTTGTTTAGGTCAAGGCGTAATGTGTTTCAGGTGTCGCTGGCATGCGGAATCAGCTTTTCCATGGGAACCCTGATTGTTTCCATGAGAATGCTGATCATGACAACTTTCACATGCGAGCGGCACCTGCCCCTTGTTTGTTTTCTTCTTTTTTATATGCTTCTATTTTTTCAATGTTTTTTCATGTTAAATGTAGTTTAATGTCAAATGTGGTCTTGCCTATGCTGAATGTTTGTGCTGTTAAGCGTTTAACCTTGCTCTCTCTGTCCAATTCGCTGCATCTTAGCTTATTCTCAACAGAATACCTCGTCTCTGCCCGCATGTTGGGAGTGAGGTTGCCTTTCAGTTTGCTGGTGGATTGCTGGTGGATTCTCACCAGTCTGCTCCTCACCGCCACGGACTCTGTAATTCTCACTAACGTTCTGTCAGAAAGATCCAGCCAAACTAGGACACCGCAGAGGCCATTATGGGCACATTCAGCTCTCTCCAGGAAGGAGAGGGTGATGTTATAGACTTTGCCTCCAAGTACTTGATTGTGGTGAATGAGTTGCATTGCACCGGGGACAGATCTGTTCAGTGGATGCCTTAAGTTCCTCTTGGCTCATGGGAGATTGAAGGGCTCGGGACCCTCTCTTTCTGGGAATTTGTGGGACCTGTACCCCAGGCATGCAGAATCAGCATTTCCATGGGAACCCTGATTGTTCATATGAGAAAGCTGATCATGACAACTTTCAGCTGTGAGCGGCACCTGCCCCTTGTTTATTTCCTGTTTATTTTAATCACCTCGTGTGACGCGGTTACTTTCAATGTGGTAGTTAAATGTAGTTTAATGTCAAACATAGTCTTGCCTATGCTAGTTTGTGCAGTCAAGAATTTAACCTTGCTCTCTCTGTCCAATTTGCTGCGTGTCAGCTGATTCTCAATGGAGGATACCTCGTCTCTGCCCATGTGTCGGGAGTGAGGTTTCCTTCCAGTCTGCTGCGTGTCAGCTTCCTTCAGCGGAGGATTCTTACCAGTGTGCTCCTCGCCGCAACGGTGCGTGCGCTCGCCTGCGGGAGCATTCGTCACAGAGGATTCCTCACGCATCTACTGATGTTAATTTGAACTGTTAATAAATCCTTTGAACTGTTCCTCTGCTATTCAGTCTCTGTTGTTCTCACTAACGTTCGGACATAACTTGCAAAAATTGGTTGGTTCATTTATTGTAAATATTTAAAAACGTTTGGTGGATAGAGTTCTTGGACTTACACTGACACCTATTAGCTTGGATGCAGCATCATTTAAAATCAGTAGATTTCAGTTTCAGATGCCATTATTGAAAATAAGTATTCACAGTCAGCCATGATTACTTTAATTAATGAGTGAACGTGTCAAATAACAGGACAGTTACTGAGATTAAGCAAGTATTATTCGGCTGATCATGTGATTCTAACATGGAAGCCCCTATCCATGTAGAATAAGACTGGGTTTGTAAGGTTACTGATATAATTAATTAATAATTAGTTACATTTATATAGCGCTTTATCAGTAACCTCAAAGCGCTTTACAAGGAAGGGGGGGAATCTCCTCAACCACCACCAATGTGCAGCATCCACTTGGATGATGCGACGGCAGCCATATTGCGCCAGTACGCCCACCACACACCAGCTTACTGGTGGAGAGGAGACAGAGTGATGAAGCCAATCAGTATACAGGGATGATTAGGAGGCCATGATGGACAGAGGCCAAGGGGCAAATTTGTCCAGGACACCGGGGTTACACCCCTAGTCTTTTTCGAAGGACATCCTGGGATTTTTTTAATGACCACAGAGAGTCAGGGCCTCGGTTTAACGTCTCATCCGAAAGACGGTGCTCTTTTACAGTATAGTGTCCCTGTCACTATACTGGGGCGTTACGACCCACACAGACCACAGGGAGAGCACCCCCTGCAGGACTCACAACACCTCTTCCAGCAGCAACCTGATTTTATCGTGAGGTCTCCCATCCAGGTACTAACCAAGCTCAGCCCTGCTAAAATGGAGTCATTTTAATGTGAGTGGTCATAATTTCCTACATATATTGCAAAGTACAATTCATGTCTGTGGGAGTTTCCAGTGGACTTTTTTTAATTACAGGATCAAATTGGCAGATTCAATTCATATAAAACTTTCAATTCAGTAAATCCTCTCCCTTGTTAATTATGCCTGGGACATACTCACACTTAATTAAGCGTGGACTGCTCCAAAGCTAGGGTGTGCGGTTGTGTCGAGCATGTACCTCCTGAAAATGTATATATGCCAATGTTAGCCACAGAAAGTGGGGAACAACATAACAAAGTTTCACCCATTGTACAAAGGTGCATGGGTTTGTTCTTGTGACATCTTTCTCCTATAGATTAAAGTTTCAGGAAGAAAAAAAATACTGCATTAATTGTGATATATTTGTTCACGTGTTAAACAAAAAAAATATTACTTGCAGAAATTAACACGTTAAATTTCCTAGCCCTAATAAATACTGTACAGTTTAATACATATAAATAATACATATAAGTTTTTCATTTTGCGTTAATGAAAATATCATAATTACCTTTTTTTTTGCATTGTGGTAATGAGAATTGAGGGGGTAAAATGTCATGAAAATATGGTCACACTGAAAGAAAAAACGGATTGGCCCAAAACATTTTCATTATTTTCTATATGCAAAAACAGATTTGACAGGTTGACAGAATTTGTGAAAATGACCCATAAAGAGTAATCGCTTGTTTGTCATTTCTGTTACCATTGTTGGTCTGTTGTTGTGATTTTAAATATATTATTGACATGTAATCTTGTCAAACAATATGGAGATTTGGTCTTTCATTATTTGAGTAGATAAGAGCTGTACTCTTATTCATCTTATCACCTACATAGAAACTAGCTCCTCTGAAGCATTACCAAGATGGCCACCAAATAAGCTCAGATATGTTCAACAAAGTCATTGAAGCATTATTCATCCCTCTACCCACAACAATTGCCCATCGATGGTTAAGTCAAAGACTGCTTTAGTTGTACATTGAGAACAGATTGTAATTTGTAGTCAATCTGTTCTCCAAATGATAATACAGAATGTAAGTCCAATTGAGAAATGGAGAGAAGTCCTACGTGATTGTGGGAATATAATTATGGTTTAATTGCTTGACATTTGATGTGCTGTCATTTGTCACAGCCCACAGACAGCAAATAATGGCTTCTGTCATTGTCAGTTTGTCTCATTGCCACACAGCCTTGAGAGAATATCAGCAAAGAGCTGAATAATATTTGTCCTGAATTACTTATAAGCTTGTCTGCATTAGAGATTTTCAATTTTCTCATTTGCTACGTTGTATAATATAATCAAAGATTTCTGGAGGATGCATAATGGTCAGCCTACCTGTGCCTGGGATTGTTTCTGTATGAATGCATTTCACAGTACGCATAGAATGGTGTGTGCATGCATATACTGTATGTGTAAGCCCTGACAGCATACAAAGAGCATGTGTGTAGCCAGTAGATTGTTTAAATTGATTCCTGTATAATCTCTGACAGGTGTTGTGGTCTTACATAGCCCAGGTGTCTTGTTTATGTCTGCTGCACACTTGTGTATTTCTTAAATTGAGTAAACAGAAGCTGCCTGGGGCTAATTTATTCACTCTCCAGTCCGCACAGTGGGATGAACAGCTAGGAACCACGCACACCTGTCAATACTGTGGAACAAACATTCAAAGCACTCATACCGCTTCAAATAGAAGATATATACATACAGATCTACTGATGGATAGAGAATGAGGGATATGTTTTTGTTTTTTGGCAGAGCTGGACAGAAGCAACATGTTGAAAGGTTTTCTGAGATCTCTCTCTTTTCTCTTTTTGGAGGAAAGGGTGATAGCACAGGATTAGCACAAATGTGCGGAGTATAGTCTTGGTTTGCTCATATTATATGAGTGCATTGACATGGCCAGAAGATCTGTTTGCACAGAAAAACACTCTTTTGTTTGTTTTAGGGTGCTGTTGATGGAAAGAAATGGAGAGACAGTAATTCTGTTGCAAAACCTCACTGTTTACTCCAACATAGGCAACTACCCTCTAAGGAAGCATCCTAAATGTTATGGAACGTCATAAGTGAACATTGCGTTGCATCGTGTCACGGGTGTCCCGTTCCATTTTGCTCTGCACACGCTGGTGCTACTACACAAATTAAAGGGTTTAGAACATTTGTGTCGACACGTCTAGTGTAGACAGCCTCATGCTGTTGAGGCACATCGCGTCAAAGAATGTACCAGGCTTCCTCTACCTACAATACCCATTCCATCTTGCAAGTCTTTCCTTGTCAAGTCTCTGATATTTGTAAAGCTGTTTATACAATACATTTAATTGAGCTGCAGTTTTCATCTGCACACTTTGTGAATTTAACTTTGCTTTAGTCCCATTCAACCAACAATGGACACATCCAATACACAATACACACACAATATAGCCCAAATCTTATTTCCACATAAGTTTGTCATTGCAGTGTCCTTAACCTCCCTTAGAACTTCAGAAAAATGAATTATATCATATTGTACTGTTGTACGTGCACCTGTGTACATGTGTGCAATTGAGTGTGGATATTTTTGCACCAAGATTTGTTTTCCAATTCTCCACAGGTATATAAATATTCCCTGTGTGTGTTGTAGAGGAGCCGTAACCATAGAAATGGATATTTGATTTATTCCAGAAAGAGCCAAACTTCTTGGCATGAGTGCTCACAAACAATGAGCTGGGTAGAAAGCTGGAACCCAGCAACAGCACAGCATCACAGATGTCTTTCCCAAGTGGGTTTTGGCCAAAATCACATGACTCATTTCAGACCAGACTTCACCTTGCGCTTGGCCAGATATCGATGTGCCCTTTGCACTCCTTGATCACAATGAGCAAGAGTCAGTCCCTATTCTGTGTGGGCTTCTAAAGTTAGAAATGCATCTTTGACATTTAGAGCTGGGTGGTATGGCGTATATCCCGTGCAATTGTATCAATTATAGACATAGAGATTAATCTGTACCATTTGTATTGTGGTAGATATAATATTGGCACGGTTTTCAAATTTAAGTGTGAAAAAAAAATACAGAACATGTCCCAGACAAGTCAAGATGACAAAGTTGTTATTAAGATAAACTTGGCTTGCTATTAAGCATAATGCAATGCAGAGATTAGTTATTAACGGTTCACAAGCCTCATTGCCTCTTACAGCAATAATATAGAATTCAACTGATTTGTAGTCACAGGTTTGTGCATAATGGATATTTTACAACAGCTTTGATTGTGGCTCATCCAAACAGAATAAATATATATGTATATGTATTTATGCTTATTTTTGTTTTTGTTTTTTACTCAAGTGCTACATTATGCAAAGCTGTTTTTTGCAATAATGTCAACCTTAACATTAATT
Organism: Moxostoma hubbsi; assembly: GCA_032164185.1. NCBI lineage: Eukaryota > Metazoa > Chordata > Actinopteri > Cypriniformes > Catostomidae > Moxostoma > Moxostoma hubbsi. Next base: position 57,144,423 of record JAVLUX010000001.1, read on the forward strand.
TGTTATGAATAATCTTATCTTTTGGTTTGCGCCCATCAAGTTCCAAATAAAAAAAAGAAAAATAATCAAATGAGATGAGATACCATCTGTAAAATATTTAATTCTCTGGATTGTCCAAAAATAAGCTTTACCAAAAATAAATAATTCAGTGTCTATACTGTGAAAAATGCTGTTACCATGATATAGAATTACTTATCCCATGACAGAGGAATGTAGTCATACCGCCCACCCTTACTGCCTTTATTCAGAAAAGGATATTTGTGCTTATATATGGCATCTAAGGCTGCAGTGTGTGTAAATGAGCCCTAGAGTGGCATATTATCTGTTTATAATAAGTATATTATTAACAACATGGTAATAGGCCACTGTGCTGCAGCTGGCAGGAACCGGTTTATACATCATACTATCACGGAGCCCTGAAGATTAGTGCAGATGGACAAAGGAAAAGAGAAAAAGGATAAGATTGGGGAAAATTTTTTAAAAGACATTATAATGAGAAAGGCTGGCCTCTATAACCCCTTCTGTACCCTTTCTACAACCTTTGTTAAAAAAAAAAAATCCATACACCAGGAGTCCTATGGTACAAGGTCATAGAGTAGGGTGAACCAGGGATGGGGCCATTGTATTCTGTACTAACCATGTGTTTGTCTCTTTGTGTCTCTCTTTCCCTAGTGTCTGTACGGCTGTTATGTCCACTCCTCCATTATCCCCACCTTCCACCGCAGGTGCTACTGGCTTTTACAGGTAAGGCTGTCAGAGTATTTGTTTGGAGAAAGACCCTCTTATTATTTTTCTGGATTCATCGTGGTTTTTCCATCTATTTCCTCTTTCATCTGGAGCTGAGCAGCTCTCCTTCAATTCTTATTTAGCTGTAATGGAGGCAGGCATGGAGATAAAACATAACCCCTCAGCCCATTGGAGCCTGAGCTCACTGACTAATTAAAGCTTACCTTGAAACTATAACCCAGCACAGGGAGACATCCAGGGTGGGAGAGGGGGTCGCATGCAGATGAACGCTTTAAATTTTCCAGGACATAGTAATTCAGGCTTTTTAGGATATGTGGAGACACACATCAGTTTGAGGATGTGGTTCACTCAGCCTCACTTCTGGTGATCCATCTTTTTGCCTTTAAGATTAAATATGTAATTTCTGTGTGACCAAACAGAATAGCATAATAAGTAAATGTTTTCAAACAGGTTTCCCAAACCTGTAGACCCAAAATTGGTAGACCCACCTCAAAATATAGAACAAAATATTGTACACACAATTTCACATGTTTTGAGTGTAAATGCTCTCAAATGGTATATTGGTTGTCAATATTAATTAAAAACAAGATTTGTACATTTAAAAAAAAAAAAAAAGAAGTGAAGTGAAGTGAAGAAAATATGATGCAAAATTCGCTTGAGTGTTGTAGTTGGTTGTCAGGGTGTTGTTTTGTGGTTGATAAAGTGTTCTGAGTAGTGCATTGTTTTGCAGTTGCTAGGATGTTCTGGTGGTTGCTAGGGTGTTTTTGGGTGGTTTCTTGGGTATTTTGAGTGAAAAGAGCCCATCCCAATTCTCCAATTCTTAAAGTCTAATCTCTAGATATGAGTATTCAAAGTATTTCCTTAAACACTAGTCTGCAGGATTTTTCCCAATATTTGCTCTTGCTTAGAGAATCTTATCCTCTCCTCCAAAAACACACATTTGAAGTGCCAAAGATGAATACTTAGGGGTGGCTGTTTACTAAAATCCCTAAGCCTAAGCAGTAGTAATAGTGATGTTTGCCTTAACATGCACCACTAATTAATGTTAAAACAGTGTCTTGAATCTTCCGATTCAGTTTTCTGTGGCTCAAAAGTTTCTGAAACAAAAAAAAACAACAGCGTTGTAGCATCTTTCTTATTACAGACTTTGAACAGAAGGATTTCTAGCAAAAGACTAGAGTATAACATTTTTAAAAGTTGTGACAAGGCGGGCGGGCCCGTGCCGTGATTACATACACCCGGCCCCAATCTGGCTAATCAGCTGAGGAGAGGGATAAATGCAGCGGAATGCTGCATTTAGAGAGAGAGAGAGCCACATGTAGCTTTCATTAAACCGTTATTTTGACGTTTCAGCAGGTTCACACCTCCTCCTTTTCCATTGTGAACATTGTTACACAAGTCTTTCCTGTCTTCTCAGTATCCTCTGAGCTGGCTCATTTTCTGTTTCACTGCTTCAGGTTGTTTCAAGTTCACTTTTTCATACACGTATGGCATGCCTGGCAGCACCCTCAATATATCCCTGAGAGCTGATTCGCAAAGGTCATACTGCTGCTGCACAGGACCCCGTCCAAGCAAATAGCTAAGCACAGCCAAGCCTCAAATGATGACACAAAGCTACATTTTCAGGGAATGTAATAAAACATAGAGACAATGCAAAAGAAGTGGGTGTACGGAGAGCAAAGAGACATAAAGAATGAGCAAGATGAGCTCGAGGAAGTGTAGACTGAGAGTGTGCCTGCCTTTTTATCCAGTCCAGATCTTCTTTATTGAGAAAAGTCTGAGTAATAAGCTAGGGGAGGAGAGGGGGTAATGAGAAAAGAAGCCTATGAGGAATCTCTGCACTCCTCCTCTCCTCACTCGTTTAAAACACTTTTCCCTCAGATAGCGCCTCATTCTTCTAGGCATGTCTCGGTGGTATTGCACTGCTCTTCTCTTCTCGCTCTGCATAACTGCAGAGATCTGCTGAGGGGACGTATTATCACCACCACTACCCAGCATGCACCCTGCTGGCCTCTCTGAAATGTTCTCACTCACATGGAATAGACTGTCTGAATGGCTGTTTAGAGATTCAGATTGTTAAAGGTATATTATCTCTCTGTGTGATACACACACTCACACACACACTTACAGGCTACCTCCCTCTGTGTCTATCCTGGTCCCTCACTTGATTGATTTAATCGTTTTAAGTCCCATTTTCTTGTTTAGTGCTAATCGAATGTAATTCCTTGGCTCTCGTTCTTCATCAAGTCCTGCATTACAGGCCTGAGGTGTGGCGGCCAGGGACAGAGAGCCAGATATCATTATTATATTAAAATGGCTGGATGGGAGGCCACAGTTCATTTATCATCCAAGCTGGCATATCTTTAGAAAGCAGTCAATAGCCTTTGCTGAGACCTCTCTATTGAAGTTAGTTGTGGCATGATTGTTTTAATAACAATATCGGCAAATACTCAAGAATCACACACAATCAATTTTAACAACTGCAACAGAAAATGGGGGAGGGGATAAATCTGAAATATACAATATAAAATAAGTGGTAACACTTTTCATTAAAGAAATATTACGGGTTCAAGACAAGTTACGTTCTATTGACATTATTTGTGGCATAATATTGGCATCATAATATAAATATTATGAACATTATTTTGTGTTTTGTGTTTTTATCTTGGTTAATGGTAATTTACCAATAATTTTCAATTATGTTTTGTTCCTGTTAGTTCATAATGGATTAACTAATGTTAATGTATGCATATTTTTATTGAACATGTAGTATATTAGTAAATATTGAAATTATTAATGAGTGCAGTAAAAATATTGTTTATGTTCATGTAGTTAACTAATATTAATGGATAAATCCTTATCGTGAAGTGTTACCAAATAAATTAAAAAACAATCAAATATAAAAAAAACTTTTAGACAAAGTCTGACAGTTTTTCAGAGTATTTCTCTCCTGTATCTTAAAATGTATGGCAGTGATGAAGAAAGTGCCTTACCAGTGTCACATGGACAGAGACTCTTTCTTCCTTTGGAATCCATGTTTGTCTGTGTCTGCCTTTTTCAGTATCTAGTCTGTGATCACTAAGCCTGTATTTGGAAAGGTTCTGTCTTTGCTTTGTATCTCTGATGGTGAAGATATCTAAAACCTGCTAGATTTTACTTTTTGTATAGGGCCCTATAACATTTGTGTTGTTCAGCAGTGTTGGTCAGAACCTGGAATGTTTGTTAGGTGTTTGGTTGGTGGAGAGCAGAGGAGAGGAGGACTATGTTGGGGAATGAAATGACTCATAAGACAGAAAATTGTTCAGATTAATTTAGGAAGCAAGCTTGCTAAACCCCCACCCCTTGTCTCTCTTTCTCCCTCCCTCTCTATCTCTCCCTATGATGGATGGCAAGAAATTGCTTCTCCACTGAGGATCAGGATGATTTGGACCAGAGATTCTGATGCCTGCATGCAATATACATCTCACTGTCCTTCTTCACATACATGCTCATTAAAATAAACAAGCTTGCTCATATAGAAGGAGAGATGGATGCTCTGTGTTTCTTGTTAAAATTGTCTTACACACACACACTTGCTGTCAGACTCACTAAATTTGGCATAGAGCAGCGGCATGTCAGGAGCTGTCCATGGTGCTGAAAACTTGTTAAACTATGATCAGATATTCAGGCACTCCAAAAAGTACACTTTACAAACTTTATCAAAGCTGATGCTGAGTTTGAAATCTCCTCATACCTGAATTTCAACCCTCCACACCCACATTGCACTTTAAAGATCAATATTACACTCAAAAGCTGCCAACAAATAGGAGATTTCTATTTTACAACCTAACTGATGAGGAAAAGTTGAACTCCATCACCTAATCATCTACTATATATTTACTTGTGGCTGCTGGGCTGGTGCAAATTAGCCCGGGGCGAGAGGAAGAATCTTCCTCTCTGTCGTGGTGTGTGCCTCTCTCCACTTATTTATTCATAGCTGGTTGTTTGTGTAGCCACAACAAATTTGTGCAGTAGTCGGCGCACCCCTGACCACACACTTCCCCCACCCGAGTAATGTATATTTAACTTTGCTTATGCTCCCAGAAAGAGTCATTTATGAGGCAAAGCTTCATTAGACTTATTTAATGGATGGGGACATTAATACATCCCATGTTTGCTTGGGTTTATTATTGCTGGATTGTTTGGGGTGCTGAATACACAAAAGAGCAATGATGGCATATTGATTTCAGAGTCATGGGATTAATGTCTGTCATGAGTAGCCGAGGTGGTAAGTTGAAAGTTTATGCTGCCGCCTGGATCAGAAGCTGACTATTGATCGAGAAGTCTTAAGACTTGTGGCTTGCGGCTACAGTGAGGTGAATAGGAGTGTAATAGTTTTAGTTGAGTACAGTCTCAGGACAATATGGAATGGTCAGTCTTGATTGCTACAGGCCCTGTACATGTTAATTGTACAGTGTAGGTATACTACAAATTTGGTTATTATTTTTATTTATTTTCTTACTGATGTTTTGTTTTTTCGATGTTCAAATACTTTCTCCTATCAAAGCTTAATTTGAATACTATATATTTACCTATCTAGTAGTCTTGATAGGTAAAGATATTGGCTTGACAAACTCTTGTGTGACAGACGGACAAAGAGACAGAGAAACAGACAGACAGACAGATGCTGTAGACAGACAGACAGACAGACAGACAGACAGATAGATAGATAGATAGATAGATAGATAGATAGATAGATAGATAGATAGATAGATAGATAGATAGATAGATAGATAGATAAAATGGTAATAAAATGGTATGAATTGTCAATGAGGGGAATTAGTGGCCAAATTAAAGGGGAACCTGGTGTCCTCGCGGTGAAGGGGGCTTTTTGAAGGAATGGGTAGTGTCCACAATAATGGTCCAGGATGTGGGCGTGGTCCAATAGCCTCACATGTTCCCCTCCGTGGTCTGTGGCACGAGGGGTGGAAGCCTCTTTGGCGGTGTGTCTTCCCAAGGACCGCAGCGGGTGTGATAGGAAGACAGCCCGGCATCCATACCCGTCGCCCACGACGTCTGCTCCAATTCCGGGACCCTCCCCACTCTACTCGTAGACCTACGAAGGAACCCAGTGTGTTAACACAAAGAGATAGAAGCTGGCTTCCCAAGGAGAGTTTCCTGTTTGGAAACATAATTTCCTTCAATTCCATTGGTGCAGCTAATGCCGCAGAAATTACACACTGCACTTTTGTGTTTTGTTAATGGACTGTTAAGGAAAAGGTTAGAGATCATGATGGGGAGGTCCTGCTGTTTATGATGTGTTTATCTGTGTGCATGTGTATAGAGTATATAGATTGTATGTCTGTCCTTGCGTTTACACTTACAAATACACATGCATCTTAGTCCAGGGTTGTGAATTAATATTCAGACACTGTGCACTTGCCTAACTTCCTCACTGATTCAGGTCATACATGGTGCAAAAGCCTCATTTGAAATACCAGCAATTCTCTATGTTCCTTCAGCCAGTTTGTCCTGCATCTTCATGCTCCACATATATACACAAAATAGAACAATAGTTTTTTCATAACTAAAACATAAACAAGAATGACTTGACTAAACTAGAATAGACTTGACAAATTTACATTTACAATACCTGACACCAGACAATGGCAAACATGAGGGCTTATATACACAGACATGGGTAACAAAACAACCAATGAACAGACAGAACTAAAAACAAGATAACAAGACTAAAACTGATAACAAAGTAATCAACCAATGAACAAATGAAAACAAGACACATGATAAGATCACATGAGGGAACAGGAAATCACATGACAAGACACCACATGAAAATAGAAGACATGAAACAAGAACAAAACACATAAGCATGTCAGTCAACCACCCCTTTCAACTTCTCACATTTTCTTCTGTTCATTCATCACACACTCCTCTCCTCCTGAACTCATCTGCTCTTCAGTCAAGTCTGAATGTTGCTCTCCTATTGTGAGAGAAATTCTCAGATTTAGGGTCAATGGTACCAGTGCACAAAAAAGTAGTGAGAAACATAAGCTACTTCTAACTTTCTGTGAGCATTGTGGCCGCGGTACAGTATGTTACCGTGGCTCCCTCTCACTGACCCCATTGCCAACTTCGTCTTAGGCTGTTCTGCATAACACTTCCCCACAAACCCTCCATGGCACTCCCTCTCAACCAAACTAAAGCGATTCACATGGACACAGAGCAGACTGAATGTGAGATGACTGCTTAATATTTCACAGCTCTGTGAAAATGCATACGCCGGTGAGCCAAACTGACATTCAGATGGTTATTGAGCGCCAGCCGCTGGCAGCTACGTGTGTCCAGCCCTTCCCTCTGTATGTCTGTGACATTAGAGACGGAGATTGACCTGCCTTATTGTGTTAATCCATCTCTTACCTATAGACTCAGCAGCCCTCACACGGCACTGATGGATCTTAACAGGCCACAGAAAATGCGGGCACCTGAGAGTGTTCGCTGCTGTTCTATAAGGACACTTATGTCTGGGGAGGCTGGGCTCTCCGCTCCATTGGCTGGTTAACTAATTTTTTTGTGTGTGTACATACTGGTTGAGGAGTTACCAGTGCTTTGTTCCCAAATCTAATGGGCTGCCTGGGGAGGCAGCATTTTAAATGGATAGTTCACCCAAAAATGAGAATTCTGTCTTTGTTTATTCACCCTCGTTTTAATGTAAAAAAAAAAGATTCTATTCAAGTCTCCTTCACTGAACACTATTTTTTGGTAACAAATTACCTTAATTAGTCACTTAAATGTTTCCATGATGGTTAGCATGCTACCTTAGAAGGCTGCTGCCTATGTAAAAGTAGGCAGATAGGCAGCTCACTAGATTTTGTAAGAAAGTTTATGTGTGTTTATGAGATGACGGCAGGCGGTGAGCAAAGCAGACACAGCAGCGTCAGTTTGCAGACAGCCGCATTTTCAAGAAAATGTGTTTGTGACTAGGCAGTTGCCTGATGTGTGTCCGGAGCGTGCTGAACTGCACTGTGACGTGTTGACATTGCTTGCATTGTGCCAGTGCAGCTAATGACCAGAACTGTCACATTTGTCCGGCACTGATTACACATCAGAGGGCCAATTAGCTCTGGTGGAGCCTGTCATTCTGATTTCCTCCTCACTGAGCATCATAGAGAAAAATGCAAATATAGAAGACAGACAGAATGAAGAAGAGAGAGAGAAAGAGAAAGGAAGGTGATTTGTTGTCTCTTTTTACTGCCCCAAATTCGGGTCTTATCATTGTCATATCGATCGCAAGACGCGTCGTACAAGCCCAAACTCATCAACATACAAAGCAGTGCTCTGAATCCAATTTCTGTAATTGGCAATTTCATCCTGGAGATCTGTTTCATCAGTTCAGGAATTTGGCCTGTCCCGAGAGAACAGCGGAGATATCAGTGATGGTTCTGTTATGTGACTATAGGGGGAAGTGTGTTGGACTTATTTGACTGCAGAAGATTATTTTAGGGTCTGATATTATGGTGTGTCTAAAGAAAAAACAGCTATGAATAAGAAAACTGAGAGAGGTGCCAACTCCCATTTTAGTGAAATATTCTGCAGGTCTGCTAGTGTAATGTGATGTGTTGTGTAGGTCTAATTTAACTCTTTGGGGTGATGCGTAGGTCTAATTTGAAATGTACAAAATGTAAACATGATTTTAATGTTGTGAGATATTGTGTAGGTCTAATTGGAATTTGTGTGACATGATGGTTTAAATTATTATTATCACTCTTTTCTTTTCCATAAATCCTTCCTTTCTTTTTATTCCACCTTCCTTCCATTTATCTTTCTTTCCCTCCATCCATCCTTCCCTTCTTTCTTTTTTCACTTCCTCTCTTTCTTCATTTAATTTTTCTTTCTTTCTTTCTCCTTCATTCCTTTTTCTTTCTTTCTGTCCTTCCATCCATCCTTCCTTCTTTTTCTGCATTCCTTCCTTCTTTCTTTCTTATTTAATGTAATTCTTTCTTTTCTTACTTTATTCTTTCCTTCATCCCTTCATTAATTAATTCATTAATTTCCTTCTTTCTTTTTCTTTCTTCCTTCCTTCATTCCATTTCTTTCCTTCTTGCTTCTTTCTTTTTGTTTGTTTCTTTCTTACTTTCTTTCTTTCTTTTTATTTATTTATATTTTTCTCCCTTCCTTCCTTCTTGTCACTATTGTGGTGTTTTTTATGCTTGCATGACTTGATTGATGTGTAAAAAGGTACCCATAAGTGGTACAGAGACCCCCTCATTTCCTGTCTTCTTTATACTCTCCTCAAAAGTAAAAGTTCCAAAAATGCCCATGAGCTCTCAGGACACATTTTAAGGCCTAAATATGACTTTGTTCTCTTTCATTGTGTGTCATATTGTATTTAAATGTTTTTTGTCAGTTTGCCTCAAGCTGTTGTGCTGAAAACATGGGTGCTGAATGGGATGTGTTTGGGTGGCGCTTTCTGTGTCTCCATATGTGTGAGTATATTGCTACTGTAAGGCAATGATTTTATCAGGCAGAGATCAGAGATTCAAATGTGCATTGTAAATCACAAACCAGTAACGACCTGTCTTGCAAATTAGCAATGCAGGGTGTGTCAGAGGTGGGCCTGCCACATGGGGACACATAAACTACTTCCACAGGGCTGTTTACTGCCACCATAACCGTACTCAGAACCTGAGTTTGGCACCCTGCCCTACCACCAAAGAGCTTTGATGGTATTTTTTGCTGGTCCAGCACCATTGCTTTTTAGAAAGCCTGAGGGGATTGTCTCTGCTCTTTGCACCCTCACAAATGGCAGGAAGATAAAACAGAAGGCTTTGGGGCCTTTGGTGTTGCTCTCCAAAACTGATTTGACATTACTTCCATTCCTATATATCACAGATTTTTGTTCTCTTTGTCTTCGTCTGTTTTATTTTGCTAATGATGATGAAGGGGACGAGGTTATGTGCTTATTCAGTCGGGCCTGTTTTAGTTATGAGACACATCAATTGCCAAAACATCCAGAATTGAATCAAGATAGCTATGACACATCTGCAGGCTTGCCGTAATTAAGCTAGCGCCTTCTGGCTCTCAGAATGTGGTGTCTGAAAAACACTGACACTTTGCAATGCTAATTGAATTGCAGCCAAATCGATAGAATTCGATGGAACAATCAAAGACGAGCCATTTTTTTGTTCAGAACTGTTGAATGAGGAGCTGTTCCTTTAAAAAAAAAAAAGGTCACTGTCACTCTTTTGTGTGCCTCGTAATCTGTCTTTCTGTGCCTAGTCAGGTGTATTGATCCTGCAGGCAGCAATGGCTTAGCATCTCTGCATGGGTGTGTCTCAAATGTGTGCACACCCTACTTCGAGGATTGCATTTTACTGACATAACCATTTGGCAGAGGCTTCAGCTTTGTTTCACAGTTGACATTTTCGCAGCCAACTAATTTATTTATTTGCACCACAACCAATCCAAATGAAACTGTAAGCGTTTTCCACATGATTCGCATAAGCGTTGCCAAATTAATTGAGCTCTATAGAGTTTAGCATCAGCATTGCCTGTAGTTCTGCTTTGCCCTACTATCAGATGTTGTAACGTGGTGTTCAAAGTTCAAACAATTCAACTTTGACCCTGTTGCCACTGACCTTTCACATCAGCCAATTATTAATGGACAATGTGCATGATATATGCAAAGTCTGTCTCTGTAATGACAAGTCCAAATCTGCTCCAAAGTTTGTGATTTTTCACACCTACTTCTGCCTCACTAATGCTCTCTGTTTAGAGTACAAAGCGACAAGAAATATTTTCAAAATGTATTTAGAGGTTTTGAATGTCTCAAGTTATTTTTATTCATTCACATTTACCTTACGGTTTCAAAGAATCCCAAGAATTTTTTTAAATATTTAAATTCACCACAAGCATCCCGAGACATTCAACAAGTCATCTAGATTGCAATGAATGTGCCATATTGGCAGGACTTTTTCTGTACTAATCCAACTCAAATATATATTCTCAATGTTTACTGTACACACCTCCCACTTTGATGCCAAGCAAACTCGTAAAATCACAATTTTCATGACACTGTCTTCACTGCTTGTCATGTGGGGGTCAGAGCAGTGTGTTGAAGCTTAAACGTGTCATACGGAAGCCCTTATAAGATATAATCAGTATTTTTCAAAAAGTGGGGGAACAGACTTAAAAATTTCTAAAAGTTTTAAGCTACACCCTGTACTGTACAGTGGACTCAAAAATATTTGGACACTTATTTTGGACTTTTATGCCACACGAACAATGTATTTCATTGAATTAGATAACAAAATATCAAACCATCTGCAGACAAATGACGCTAGAGCTTTTCTCTGAATTAATTTAACTTTTCTGTGCCATTTTAGCATTACTATTAACCATCCAGTCCCACAGTGATTTAAGTGAATGTAAGAAGTCAAATCAGTGTTTATACAGGTGTCCTAGACTACAAGTGTAGTTTCAAGTTTGACAACCAAAAATGTCTGAATACTTGTGCCTCAATTTTTTTATCAATATGTCTATTGCTTTACAATTCATTAATTCTTTTAAATGTTTTCTTGAAACAGCTCGTATAGTACTGCTATTATTTATTTTCTTTAAAATAATCGTCACTATGTTTTATTTTGTTATTTTAATATTTTTAGGTGTGGCTAAAGTATCCAAATGCTTTTGGCCACCACTGTATGTGTCTGTGTTTGTGGATGTTTGTGAGTATACTACTATTGGAGGGGTGCAGAAATATACATTCCTATTTTTTGCCATAAGCCCCGAAGCTGAGTGTCTTTAATTCGCCAGGCTTTAAATATTACATGACTTCCTGATGGCAGTTGCGGTCAGAGGCTTGCCTGCTGTAGTATTAACCTGTCTGTATAAATCAGTTACCCTCCCAGGCCTGTTCTGTTGTCTGCAGTCATCCTTCCATCATTCCTCTCTTCCCTACCATCTCTTATTTGTCCATCTCAACTCAAGCCCGGTCTGATCAGGGGCCCTGCTCTCTGGGCTGTAATCCTGTGCCAAGGGCCCGAACATCAGCACAAGGCAGGTGACAAATAGTTTTTTAATTGCCTGCACCAGCAAAAGCATTAGCTTGGTCCCTTCCCTTGGTAGGGGCGGGCGGGACGTGCGTGTAATAATAATAGCTGGGCCGATGCATCTATGCAGGCTATTTTTAGAGTGGGTATTTTGAGGGCTTGGGCAGTGTGTGTGTGTTTGTGTGTGTGTGTGTGTGTGTGTGTGTGTGTGTGTGTGTGTGTGTGTGTGTGTGAGAGAGAGAGAGAGAGAGAGAGAGAGAGATGGAGAGAGAGAGAGAGAAAAGTGTTTGGACAGGGAAAATAGAGGTGCAGCATTAGACTATTCGTTTTTTGGGCAAACCAATACCCAACACTGCTCTCCCAGTAGACACATACATACTCTTGCCTATGGTATGTGTGTGTGTGTGTGTGTGTGTGTGTGTGTGTGTGTGTGTGTGTGTGTGTGTGTGTGTTGTTGAAAAATCCTGATGAAGCTGTCCGGTTTTTGTTCTTCAGACCCCTGCTGCTTTGGCTTGGTTTGTGCTTAGTGTTGAGATATAGTATTGATTTTTTTATCCTTTATCCTCTCTCTCTCTGTCTCTCTCTCTCTCTCTCTCTCTCTCTCTCTCTCTCTCTCTGTCCCTCTCTTGCTCTTTCTCATCAGTGCCCTTGCCATATCTATGTAAGATATTGGCTCAGCATTTACTGAGCCACACACACTACTGTGTGTTTTTTTAGTGTGACACTGACCCCATCCGTTCAGATGGAGAAGACTGGTGGGTGGAGACACAGACATCTGTGAGAGCTCAATACTGAGTACAAGAAGAGAAAAAGATGATGTTTCATTGTTAATTATTTGGGTTCATATACTTACGCATACAAACGTTTAAGAGACGTAATCTTGAGATTACTGTTTGTGCATGTGCGAGTCAATGTGTCGGTGGTTTAGCAGCGGTATGAATGTTTAGCCCGGAGCTTCTCCATTTCTAGGACTGAATCTCAGCATGAGTTCTGCTCACTGCAGTTCAGAAGAGCTTCAGATCTGATGTCCTCTTCCCACAAAACACACTTGTCTCTCTCTATTTTATCTCTCTGTGTCTCTGACCTCTTTTCACAGACACACACACACACGCATATCCACTTATGAACCTCTAGGTGACACCTGTGAAAGGGTTATTTTATTTACAGTTAAGGTCTCATTAAAATATTTTACACTCTTATTATTATTATTATATTTCGTGGAAAAAAATTAAATCTCTACAATGTCTATCACTGTCATTTTTAACAGTGTCAGTGCTACCACATATCAAATTCTGTATTGTGTTGGATGGTGAGGGAAATTACATTTGTATTTTCTTTTTTAAATGGCTCTTTTTTAAGTCTACTTTCATAGCTAACATGTTATGCATCCTAAATACACACAATTAAATAATGTTTACACATTTGCAGAATTTGGCAAAATAACAGATTGATTGCTCACAAATGATTATAACATTAATAAGACCACTTGTCTTATATTTCATTTTAATCATACTCTTCAATGAAACCTGTACCAACTTACCAAATGTAAAAACTTTATTAGGGGCAAAATCATTTGGTATTGTGGAAATGATGCCACCATTGTGACATAGTTATAATTTCTGAAAAATATATATAGATAATTTCCATACAATAAATATTGAAATATGTATTTACAGTATATTAAATTTAGTTTTTAAATTATCATAGTTTTAAACATGTAATAATTTGTATCTTTATAATGGGTTTTCATATTTTAATAATTAAAGTCTGGGTCTTGTACATGGCCAAATCAGTAAAATCGATACATAAATTCATTTAAAAGTACCAAAAATAACTGATGACAGCGTGTTAAAAAAATCTGTTTTAATGTGACCATCATAAAGTAAAAAGAAAAAGTTGAAATCTGTTAATCTGTCAAATTAAACTCCTGGTGTAATAAATAGCCTATAGGATAAGAAACACCTAGCCATATAATATGGCATTAAAAAACAAACAAACAAACAAAATGATCCTCTAGGCTTTAGAATTCTTGCCATCTCCATCTATGAGGTTGGGTTTCTTGACTTTCAATTGAATGTATGTATTTGTGTGTGTGTGTGTGTGTGTGTGTGTGTTTGGGGGGGATTTAGTGGTTTACAAGGACATATTTTTAGGATACAAACTGGTTATTAAAAGGGTATTATGCTATAATGTGGTTTATGAGGACATAATTCAAGTTTTTTGTGAGGGTTAGGTTTAGGATTAGGGTTGGGGAATCTATAATTGTTATAGTATTATGTCTATGGAGATGGTAATGATAGCGGCACCAACGTGTGTGTGTGTGTGTGTGTGTGTGTGTGTGTGTGTGTGTGTGTGTGTGTGGTGGGGGGGGGGGGGGGGGGGGGTTAATTTCATGAGTGTAAAACAATATTTTTTTGAAAATGTAAAAATGCAGAAAGGTTTAGGTGTAGGGTTAGGGGATAGAATCTATAGTTCTTGCAGTATAAAAAGTATTATGTCTATGGAGAGTCCTCATAAGGATGGTTAGCGGCCATTCTCACACACTTTTTGTCATCCTGGCATTTGTCATATGGTCAGAGTGTATCTGGTTTTAGATGGTGTCCCTAAAACTGGTCCAGGGATTGTCCGTGTGACCTTTGACTTCAGTAGACACTGCTCAGGTATGGCCACCGTTCAAGCCTCTTGTCCAACCAGGGTTATTATACTGTAATTTTGAATTTTAATTTTCACTATATATCATTTAAACAAGTTATTGCTATAAGTACTGAACAAAAAGTTGTCATTTTTTATTTAGCTTTGGAGAAAATTAATGAAAACATTTTCATGTAGTTTTACACTTAGTTTTCGTCAGCGATAATACTGCGAGCAACTAGATGATATTCTTAAAAAACTCATGTTTTGCACAAAGCACTTATGACCCAGAAAGCTCTCACCAGGGTGATGAAGGGTTAAATCTGCCCCCCTCCCCTTTTCCTGCCTTGCCAGCTGTTCCACAGCTCCACACCCTTCCTCTCTTTATCCAGTGCTCTGTGCACTGAACAGTACCTCTTGGACCAATAAATGAACACTCATTTGCAAGTTAGATAAATCCTTTAAATGTATTATGGATGTAAACAAATTAGCCTGTAGGCTCCAGACGATACCAAATAGAGCAGAGGTCTCTTTCTGCAGTGGTTTCCTGCACATGTTCAGTAGCTTGATTGATCCTTGTTCTTCTGCCTTAATTATTTCAGTATGAACAGATTCTCTCCATATGAGGCAGGTGCGTTGAGAAAGTAATGCTCTTTAATGCTACCTCTGTAACACTCCCTGCCGAGTCCTTCCTCTCCTCCTCAATTCATAGTAGCTGTTTTGTTATTGTTGATTGTTGTAAACCTTTTTTTTAATAGCAGATTGTTTTATTGGAAATAGCAGTTTTTTCAGATGTTTTTTTTTTAAGCTGATTTAATTGATGTTTTTAGGCTGACATGTTTTGTTACAGTTGAATAAGTGTTTGTTATCAGGTTTATTTTGTTATTAGCTGATTTACTTTTTGCTTTGCTTGCAAAGATATAAATGCACATATACACACTCAAACACAAATGCACACAGGTTTTGAACAGCTGTGTGTCCCTGGCAGTGCAGAAGTTTAACAAAAAAGGAGTGGATGAGGGAGGCTACATTGTTGTGATTGATTAAGACTTTCTATTGATTATGGGGTATGTGGATGTAGGTGGGTGCGAGGTAGAGCCCTGGGTTCACCTCTCTGAAGACACACCAGCTCTGTTCTCTGTAGCAGGCTGGATAGAGACCCCTCCGGGGGCCATATCAAACAGTCCTGCTCCCCAGCTTCCCTGCCCTTTGAAGACAGCAGCGTTTGATGACATCGCTTCCCCTATTGTTTCAGAGTTGGACAATGTGGATGTGAGATGTTTTATGTGGAGCACAACCTCAAGCCCAGGAGAGAGAGAGAGTGAGAGATTCTTTTACATTTGCATTACATTTGGTCATATTTCAGGTACTTTTATCCAAAATGACAAATGAGGAACAAAAAGCTATTTGTCTATAGTAAATACACCAACAATGACACAGAAGGAAAAAAATTGCCAGTCAGATGTGGATTATAAAATGTGCAATGTAGGTCATAGTTTAAGAGACCAAATTTGGTCATAACTCAATGTGTAGTTACTGGGTTTTGTCTTCGCTTGGCAGTTTATTTGTCTCTGCACACTGTACTGGGATAGAATATATTTTAATATAGAAAAAAAATACTCACATCACCTTTAGGATTAAAGGAATATTCTGGGTTCAATACAAGTTCGGCCATTCAATAGCATTTGTGGCACAATGTTTATTAATACAAAAAAATGATTGTTAATTTTCTATTTAAAAAAGCACTTAGAATGTAAGTTAATAGGGCCAATTTTTGGAGGTTTAAAGGGAGAAACGTGACACTCATAATTTTATAAAAGCACTTGCAATTCTCTTGTTAAAACTCATGTATTGTTTGAGCAGTAATGTTGTTATTCATCATCATTTTGTGGTAGACTACTAAATTACCAGGATTATAGGTTTTATGGCGTTGCATCGTCACAGCAGCAAACTTGTATATTGTCTATAACTTTACACAGAAAAGGTTAACAAGTGATTTTATCACACTAGATTCATGTTAACACACATATTGAGACACATTTATGACAGTGAGTGTTTTAACCAGAGACTTAAAATGAAATGGTTGTTTGTTTCAGTTCTGGCACTCCGTTGCCTCCTTTCCAATTGGTAACTGGTTAGAATGAAATTAGGTTAAAAACATAATTTTTTTCCCATGTGAGGGAGTTATCAGCATAGAAATCATAGCAAGCAAAGTATAAAGTATTATGTAATTAACGTCCTTTTAATAAATGTATTCTTGGTATAAAATATATCCCCAAAAATATTTTAAAAAAATGTTAAAATGCATTTGGCCATATAAAAATCAATTAATAGCCCAGATCTCTCTCCTGCATGCATGTACACACTTTGGGGTGTTTGGACTAAACATCATCTTATGTGGGACAAATTATTTTATTTTAAACATTTAATAATTATTTCATGATTTTATTTTATTTTATTCGTTTTAATTACCGATCTGCCTTTCAGTCAGAACCTGACAGCATCATATATGTATTTATGCATCATATCTTACAGTAATACATTGAAGACTTGGAAACAACCGAGAAATGTACTTTTTATCTCAATATTTGTTCCTTGTCTGGATTAACTATGCATGTATACGAAGTAATTATATATAGTTGTCTAAAAGGTCTTCATCATGTCATGCAAGGCTAAATCCACAATGTGCATTAAGGCATAAAAATGTGTTATGCAGCAGTTTCCTTCTGAATCAATGCACATACTTATAATGTTCAATTGAATTTAACCGGTTATTAACCGATTACCAACATTTAAAATAACTCCAGAACAATTGAAAGAGACTTCATACATTTTTTGTTATGTTCTGCAAAAAAAAATTCAAACGGTTTAGTTCCTAGGAAAAAATGTTGTCCCTGGTTTAACATTTACTGATTGGTCCCATGTACTTCCATTGAGAGTGACTCACTGTACCCCATATTTTTGCCCATTTTATTATTATTATTTATTTATTTATTTATTTAAGTAAAGGAGGGACAAGTCAAAATGTATTTGTGTAGTAATCAAACTTGTGCCCCAAATCCTGTCCATTGAGCTCAACTTTCATTGAAACCAAGACTGATCTTGTTCAGTGTACCTGCAATAAGACGTCAACAAACACACCGCAGGCTAATGACTGTTGACAGGCCAGTAATTGTTGCCTTTTAGGCTCACCTGAACCCTTGATATTCTCCACATCTGCTTCACACATGTGGTGACCTCACGCTGACATTGAAGCCTGAAGCTACCAATTGCTACCAGAGGTCAAACATACAGTATGGCCAAGCATGTTAAACACTCACACGCTAGCTCCTGACACATTGGCTAATCTTTCCCGGCTAGAGTCACTTTCACTTGCCTCCTTTCTATGGAGGCACACTATGTGACAAGACCTGATGACAAGACCCAATGAATATATCAAACCACAATACACATTTTTTGTAAGTCAATCTTGCAACAAAGCCTCTTTCTCTGTCGCTCAAATCCTCCTCCTCTTCTAACTCCCTTTCTCTGTTTCTCTGTTTCTCCTTTCTACCTTTGTCTTCTAAGCTTCAAGGTTTTTCTGACTCTGTATTTGCTTTAACCCCAAATCAATCTGTTTTGAGCAGAACTCATAAACTTTTCATAAGCTCAACCCTGACACCCTTGTGAGTGAGCTTGTGAAGACTCTGCTGCCTGTCCTGCTGCTTGTTTGATATTCAACGTACTTAAGCATGGTGCCGGATCCCATGCCGGGCTGCGTTCAGGCGGGCCACTCGTCTCCTCTCCACCGCTCACTGAGCTTCTCCTCTCTCTCCACATCGATCCCAGCTACTGCACATCAGTTGAGCGTGAGTGCATTCTAGCCATGCAATGTTTAATTTATGTCTGCCCAGTTAGAAACCTTCAGCTGTTTGGAGATGTGTGCTGTGTTTGCCTGATTAGTGTTGAGTGACTTTTGTCCCCACCTCACCTCACCAAGGGACAAATGCAGCAAATGCAGCCAATGCAGCCAATGGATTTTGTGTTTGCTCACCATAATGGCATCAATTCTCATGGTGATGTGTTTTGCTGTGGGACATCTACTCTGTGTAATGGTCAACAGACTTAAAGGTATAGTCCATCCAAAAATGAAAATTCTGTCATAATTTGTTCATTCTTGTGTTGTTCTGTAACCTGTATGACTGCATATTTTTCCATACAATGAAACTGGATTATGACTGAGGCTGTCATTCTGCCTAACATCTCCTTCTGTGTTCCAAAAGGATTGGAACTTCATGAGGGTTAGTAAATGATGACAGATGTTTTATTTCTGGGTGAACTATCCCTTTAAATAGAGCAGAAGGCTGCCTATCTCTAGTCCATCTATATTATTCTCTACCTTGCCTCTCTGTCTTGTCCTTCCTTTCCCGTCTTGCTCTTTCACATACTCTTTCCGAACACCAGGTCAAACTTTTTAAAAGTGTGCATCGCTAACAGGCTCACTCAGGCAGAAGTGCCATCTCAGCACCTGTGCCTTAATGATTAATACCATATTGATTATCTCAATTAATTTTCTATTACACGGCAGAAGGCCTGTGTGCTCAGTCTCTGTCACGGCCCTGAGTTTGGATTGGAAGAGATATCCAAAGTCAAGCTGGCTGCCAGTGATAGTGGGAGATTTCAGTTTTCTGTGCCGCAGCATGAGTGCACTCAGAGGTCAGAGTTTTCTGGGTAAGGGTGACTGCGCTGGAAAAAGTCACTGACCTTCGCTGCATATTAGGCATCCAGTGATGAGAAAGAGCATTACTTAAAGAAATAGTACACCCAAAAAATTAAAATTCAGTCATAATTTACTCACTATGAACAGGCTTTCATTGCAGGCATTAAAGTGCAACGAACATTACAATTTTCACTGAAAAATTACTTAAATTTCAGGTTGTTTCTCACCAAACCCTATCATATGTCTTCAGAAGACTAGGAATATTACTCATGAGTCACATGGACTACTTCATGATACTTTTGGTTACTTTTTTAAGCTTTAAAATGACTCACTATCCACTGACATTGTATTGACAGACCGCTATATTCATTAAAACATCTTTTGTGTTCCACATAAGAAAGTCATATGGATTTGGAACAATATGCGGGTGAGAAAATTATGTCATTTATGTGAAATTTTCCTTTAAAGACAGCATTTGTGTTGTATTGAGCAGGACTATATTTTATCCTTTAAGATTTAATTAGATTGTAAAAACTTGGCAAGGATATCAATGTTTGGTATCGTTATTCCCTGCCAACATGGCCTTATATGAGCATAAAAGAAAAGTTGTTTCTGAGGTGGAGAAAGGAAATCTATTAAAAGGATAGTTCACCAAAAATGAATATTCTGTCATCATTTAGTCAGCCTCAAGCTTTTCTGAACCTGTATGACTTTCTGCAGTGGAACACAAAGGGAGATGTTTGACAAAACAACAGCCTCAGTCATCATTCACTTTAATTTTATTGGAAAACACATTATCTAACTTATCTAATGGTGACTGAAAATAACATTCTGCCCAAATCTCTTTTTGTGAGAGTTCTTCTCATGGACTTCTGCTTCATATTGTGGATGGTGTGGTCATTATCATGGTTCTTGTTTCGGAACGTTTTTTGCCCAGCATTTTACCTATTGTTCAGTTTCCAGATTACACAGAGGTCAATCTGAATCTTTCGCTATAGATGCTATCTTCTTTTATCATCTGTCCCTGATTCTACAGTATCTGATTATCTGTGAATCAGTCAGGAACCAAAAGTCCTAGTACACAAGCATTCAATGGCTTGCATTCAAAGTTTTCTTCCAAAGCCAAAATATACATCATTTATGACCTCAGCATTATCTGCAAACTTGATCCATCTATAATTCTGGTGTATTAAATTCAGGCTGTGTCTTAGGCTCAAGTTTAAAATGAGCCTAAAGCTTAAAGTTCAGGCTTACCTGCTGACATAAAAACAGTTTTGAATGCACCAGCAGGAATTACATGCATGAATAGTGGATTAGCCTTGCAAAGCCATGCAAGACTTCCTTGGTCAGCTTTGCTAGAAAACCATGGGTAACACTTTACAATAAAGTTCTGTTTGTCGACATTAGTAAATGCAAAAGGTATCATGAATTAATGATAAACAATTTAATAATCTTGGTTACCAGTGTCCATAAAAGACCAATGTCATATATTTAATCATAAAAATGTTTAATGCAAATAAAATCCACATCATGTCCCATAAATTTAAGCTTTTCTATTTGTTTTTATGGCTTTTATTCATTCTGAGTTTTGGACAACACACTTCTAAGTGTCTTCTCTCAAAATAGACCACAATTATTCCTGTAGTCCAAAAGGCTTCTTGAACTGCAACCTATAAACTCTTCCACATATAAATAAAAAAGTTCCACAGTGAATAGACACTCTGCAAATTTTGAGCTACTTTAAAAATACTCAATCAATTAAATATTGCTCTTTATGACTTTGTAGAGTAAAACCCGCTTGCAAGCCAACATACTGTAAAACATAAGTCTATCCATTGAGGGTCTTTATTGGAGACTTTTTTTTACAAAAAGTGACTTACAGAGCCCATATTACAGGGACAATGCCCCCGAGCAACCCGCAGTTAAGTGCCTTGCTCAAGGACACAGTGGTGGCGGCTTATCAAAAAGTGATTATCAAAAAAAGAAAAGAAATCCTTATCCAGTAATCATGAACAACTGCAAAGGGAGGGGACATCAGCACACCAGCATCTAAAGTATAACATTAGCTGATAACAAGCAATTCACTTCTTTCCAGTAAGGGCAAAGAAAAATATAAAAATTGCATTCAATGCAAGGGCTGACTGGCTTTGTTGTGTTCTTCACTGATGCATGCACATCACACTGTAAAAGACTGGGTATTATGACCACAGTTGCCAAGCACCACTGGGCCCATCACAGCAGACTGATGACTCCTAGACGACATGCTCCCAGTCTGCTCAGGGCACACTTTCAGCACAGCTAATGGAGAGATAGCCCACCAATGTTAGAGCGGCTGTCAGATGAATAACTGAGACACTAGTGGCAGTAAAGTTGGAATCTGTACTTTTTACAGTAATACCAACATTTTGTCCTCTGCTGCACACGCCACAAAAACTTCAGTATGATCCAGTATAAATGCTGTTAGGCATACAGAAGCGAGAGGAGAATACCGATTTTTTTCACT
The DNA here is from genome assembly GCA_032164185.1 of Moxostoma hubbsi. NCBI lineage: Eukaryota > Metazoa > Chordata > Actinopteri > Cypriniformes > Catostomidae > Moxostoma > Moxostoma hubbsi. The sequence continues at coordinate 57,166,051 of JAVLUX010000001.1, forward strand.
TTTTGCAGAACTACATGTTGACACCTGAGCAAATACATACCACACGCTCTCCACGTGCTTCACGCACTCCAAACACCCACTCTTGAATGAGCCGAGCAGTTAGGTCCCTCGAAGCTAAGTTATTTAAAACCAGCTCTTGACTCTATCTGAGTGATTATGGGCTACTGAATTAAACATCACAGTCCTCAGCCTCTGGCTCCTGGCAAAGTGTTCGAGCATGCTTCATGCTGGCTCCGTCCTCTTCCTCAAAAAGTTACATTCACTAACACCACTCCACTCATTCTCTCTTATGTCTTTAGAGAGGGGCTGAGCTCATGCCTAAAGAGCCAGAACAGCACATCACAGTCTTTGAGCAGCAGAGGATGATGTGCACCGGTCAAGTCCGTTTTACACGCTGAGGTGTGAAGAGCCATGCTGTACTCCTCATGCATTTCCTAATGTGCATCCCATGGGACATTAATTTACATACGATCCCTGCAGTGCTTGCAACTTTCTAGTAAACTTTCAGTAGTTTTGTGCATGAAGTGCGTCATGTGTACTGTATGTGGGCGATACATAAACAGGGCACCTCAATTCAATTATATTTGCAGTATATTTATAATGCTTTTCACAAACATGCTGTTACAAAGCAGCTTTACAAAGAGTAGTGCTTTAGGAGGAACCAAGACACCTTGGGTTGGCACATTTATGTGTACAAAGCATTCGTATACTGTATATATGTGTACATAGATACATATGTACAGTACATGTTAATTCAAACAAGTATTAATGATAGTAGCTCCAAACATGCACTAACCAACATAATTCAGCCGGGACTAGTATGGAAATGCATGCATGCCACGCACTGGCTCAGCTACAGGAAATGGTCAGAGCTACTGAGGTGACACAGGCAGAAGTGACATCATCGCTTTTATAACTGGGTGCAAAGTGACTGACTTCAACCAACTTATATATTAATGTGTTCTGCATATACACCCTCATAAACACTAAAGGGTTCATGCATGGGCCTTCTTCTGTACTTGACACAAGCTGCAGGGTAGTTGCTTCACATTATCGGCTTTGACGTGATGTGTACACCCACACGCAATCCCACTCACACACGCTTGTGTACAAACATACTCACGAGCACACCAGTCAGTATTGGGAAATAAAACTATGAAGAAAGGGGATGTTTTGTGCCCGGCGCAGCACTGAGTCAATTGACCTTGAAATGAACAGCAGCACTGGGGGAAAGCGAGGTATGGATACATTTAAGAGCTGGGTGTGGGTGCCAGGGGCAGGCCTGCTGCCTAATGACGGACACACTGCTTCATCCATCACCATGCCACAGCCAGGGCACCCGCCAGGGCAAGGCTTTAATCACTTCTCTCGCACACACACACACACACACACACTCACAGAGTTCTTTCACACATGCCTACGGACTCTTGTTTTTGTATGACACACACACACACACACACACACTTAAAGAAAAATGTTGTTATCTTTCACTCAATCTCATGTCATTCCAAACCTGTATAGCTTTCTTTCTTTCATGGAACACAAAAGGAGAATAACTATAAAAAATATGTAAAATTATAATTTTTGCTGAAAATGTTTCAGCCACAGCTGATGTTTCATGTTTGTGTGTATTAAAATATGCCATGTGAAGGTTTCACATAAATAATGCTGAACACCATTAGATCTTTCATGTCCTGGGACCAGTCATGACTGGTTTGAATAGAAAGTTTTGAATATGCAGAAGTGCAAGTAAGATGAAAATCATTTTTTATCTGTTCCTCTCACAAATCAATCATATGACTTCTTGGGAAATAGCTTATGAGTTATATAGACAACTTTATTTAAAATGTTATGGTTTATTTTAGTCCTTTTAAGAGCTTGACAGCCCATGGTCACTAAATAAAAATAAAGGGGGAAAAAATCAAAGAGAACAATCTTTTAAAAGTTCTCCTTTTGTGTTTCACAGAATAAAGTAAAACAGGTTTGCGACAACATGAGAATCCTTTTGGAGCATACTGTTCCTCAACTCAAAAACTGTTTAGAGTGTTTGGCTGACACCTGGATCTGCAGTTATACTTGCCCACAGTTTATCACACACTCAGAGTAGCAGACGGTACATACTCTTTCACTTTCAAACACTTTAAATCCTAAACTTCTGGCGCTCACCCACTCATGAACTCAAGTTATCCTATTCACTCTAACACCCACAGTGATCTGCTGTTGTTTCAGGCAAATGAAATGAGCCACAGCCTGTTTGGCCTGATGCTATTGCCCGATGCAACCTCTTTCTCAACGGTCAGTGTTTTTCGAAGAGAACATGATACTGCCCTTACCATCACTTTGACTACTAGAGCGTTTCTGAAGTACACCATCTTCTTCCAGTATTGAGCCCAGTGGTACACTTGAGAGCACAACCCCTCTATCAAGTTAAAAATAGTGAGACAAATGGAGACAAAAAAGTTAAATATTTGTTACAGCACATCAAAAGTGCTGTGATTTATGTAACATGGGTTAGTGAAATGGGTCTGCTTTTACACCCACTGGGTATGTTCCTCACCGGCTCGCCAGAAATGAGTCAGAGGATCTGTCTCTCTCGTGCTTTTTTCCAAAATCCTCAAGGGGTTTCCTGTCAAATGAATGCAGTGTTCTGCTGTGTCTTTTTGTACCGTGCCTTTGAACCCCCCCACCCCCACCCCCCCCAAAGCTTCATGAGCAAAGACTCCGCCTGCTCTTAACTTTGTTTGGTGCCTCTCTCTTTCTCTCTCTAATGGACCCTGTGCAATTTTTCAGTTTAATTAAAATGTTTAACCTTGATGGGATTTTATTGGCCTTGTGAGTGCCAAGCCTTTCTTGTTTAGCATAAAGCTTTTTGTGATGATATGCTGTGTCTTGCCAAAGTTTGGTTGTTTCTGTGTGCCAAAGTACACAGTTTTGGGATAATACACTTTCACTAAGGGCCTACTTAGTTTACCAAACACTCTCCCTGCATTCCATTGTTCAGAAAAACAGATAGTCCTACCACAAACTCTATGTCGGGTCACTCAATCAAGCAGAGCAATGAGAAATCTTCCAGAGCACCACAGAGGTCAAGAAATCAACCTACAAATGGCTTACTTGTAATAATAAGAATTTACATATATGCAATGCTTTTCTAGGCGCTCAAATCGCTTTACCTAGTAGTGCAGGAATCTCCTCAACCACCATATGTCTGCATATTAAAGGAATGTTCTTTGTTCAGTACAAGTTAAACACAATGGACAATATTTAAGACATACTGTTGGTTACCACAAAACATTTTTTTTTTTTTTAAATGAAAGATTTCGTCTCGTTCCTCAGTTTAATAAAAACAAACAAAAAATAAGGTTACAGTAATGGACTTACATTGAAAGTGAATGGGACCAGTCTATAAATGTTCAGATACATACTGTTTCAAAGGTATAGCCACAAGATGTTAACATAACATGATTTTAGTATGAAAATATCTGGGATTTGTTGGCGTTACGCCATTTGACAGATTACAGGGTTTACCGGACATGTCATATCAACACAGTTGTGATAGTTGATATAACTTTACACAAACTAGATTAGTAAGTGGTTCATTTGTGATTTTATGTTTATGGACTGGCAACATTCACTTTCATTGTAAGTGCCTTACTGTAATTGGTGGTGGTGGGGGGGGGGGTGCATATCGCTGTGCTGTTTTGTGGACCATTCTGCATAGCGCGGCGGCTCATTTCAGCTTAGTCCCGGTTCTCCCAATGGACAGTCCACCGCTGATTGGTCCCAAAGTGTGTCGGCCCACCAGGAAAATGCCTGGTATACCAGATTACCAATCCAGCCCTGTTTATTGGCAAATTTGTGGCAAATTGTCCATTGCTGCCAAAGTTTTGCTGCAGGTTCACTAGTACCGGTGAAGAGCTGCAAACTTCTATCAACACTTGTGGTGAATCACAAGCTCATTTGCGTGTGAAAATAATTAGTGGCAAATTTGTGGCAAGTTTGTGGCTAGTTTGCCAGAACTCTACTTTTTGGTAAGCTTTATACAATGCAAGTGAATGGGTGCCAACGTTTTAAAGCTCCAAAAATCACATAAACCAGCATAAAAGTAGTCTAATCCATGTGCCTACAGTGGCTAAATCCATGTGTTCAGAAGAGATATGATAGGTTGGGTGAGAAACAGATAAATATTTAAGTCAGTTTTTACTATAAATTCTCCACCCTGTTCAGTCAATCTCCACTTTAACTTTCACATTCTTCTTCTTCTTTTGTTTTTGGTGATTCACATTTTTCATGCATATTGCCATCTAGTGGGCAGGGTGAAGGATTTCTTGCAAAAATTGACTTAAATATTGATCTGTTTCTCACCCACACCTATCATATAACTTCTGAAGACATGGATTAAACCAATGGAGTCAAATGAATTACTTTTATGATGCATTTATGTGCTTTTTGGAAAGTCAACATTTTTGCATCTATTCACTTGTGTTATATAGGCCTACAGAGCTGAATTATTCTTCTAAAAATCTTCATTTGTTTTCTTCTGAAGAAAGAAAGTCATACCCATCTGGGTGTGAGTAAATGTTGAGAGAATGTAAATTTTTGAGTGAAATATTTCTTTGAGTAGCACATGGGGGGGGGGGGGGGGGGCACATTATCCTGCTTTTGAGATACAATGTTCCACATTGATTTAGTTCTTGTATCTTTTAAGCCCAGAAATAGTGGTGTTCTCATTCTAATGCATGATGCACAATTTTCTGAAGTTTTTGACTGGTGGAATGTTCTGCCTGAAGTATTGCTCTGCAAATGTTGATACTTTTCTATCAGGCATTAGAAAAATCTTGATAAAGGCTAAGCATAATTATAAATTATTTGATCATCTCTACTTTCATTTACTGTAACTTTTATTATACATATTAACACACTATCTACATCAGGGGTCGATATTATTTTTAAAAAAAACTAACAATATTTTACAAAATATAATAATATATAATAAAATAGTTTTATTCTATTACATTAATACTTTTAAAGCTACTCAAGTTATTCAGCCAAAAGTAGTGAGTGGTTTTCTCATTTCCTTGCTAATGTTGTTTGATTAATATCCTTTATATGACATAGACTACTAGATAGTGCTCTATTCGGCTACATGTACACTTCATGTCCAACATTTTGATGCAAATATGCTTTTTGTCCCACAGTTTAGACCCACTTTAGACCAAACCAACTGTGTTTACATTAATGCCTCATCAAGATACAAAAGCACTGGTGGAATTATGAAGTGTATTTGATATGCAATAGCGCTCAAACATTAGTACACAGCTACAGACATCAGGAAATAAAAAGTCGTTATTTTATATTTTTTCTATCTTTCTATCGCTCTCGATGTAATGAACACCCCTGTTCTAGGTGTAGAACATAGGCAAAGAATAGAAAATTTCTCAAAAGTTTATCATCAATATCGATCTCTCTTTTTTATTTTTCAGAGAATCATCAAGATTGTTTTATCATCCAGCCCTATTGATAACATTGCCTTAATCTCTTACATCAACCCAATAATCTCAGTGATAGAGAGCTAATTTATGTGCTTCATTATAGACACACAGAAACAAGTAATCAGTAGTATGAAAATTACCTCGATATGTTTCTTCAAATTTTAGAGGCAGGATAAATGCTGATATTTACTTGAGCAAGTTAAACTCATATGACACAATCATGCAACTGGCCTTTTTCACTGCAAAAAGCACATTCAGGTGCGGCCGAGATGTTCAGGTGTTGAAATGTTCTTGAGGCATCCTCCACAGTTGGCACCAGATCTACCGCTGCCATTCAAGTGTGTGATTTGCTTTGACAGGAGTCACAAGACTCTCCCTAGCCAATCATGTTGATAGATAAAATTACAATCAGGACAGGGAAGTAGCGAACACAGAATATGGGAAAATAGCACAGTAAAAGTACAGTTACAGCACTTAAAATGAACTCAAGTAAAAGTAAAAGTATACAATAACTTAAAAAAGTACAATTCCTGGGAAAAACAACTAATGTGAGTATTTGTAATTCATTACTTTACACCCCTGCAGTTATGTGACCAGAACAACTAAACCTAAGACCTTAAAGGTGAAGTTTGTAATTTCTGGGTTGTTTAAATACTTTCTGCAGTCTTAGCTTAGTATGCAGAGATGGCATTAGAAACTGTTTGTAAGCATACAATAGCAACACTGGCCTAGCAACATCGACTCTACCAACAGCATGAGTTTGGGACAGGACTTCCTGTTTCTTGCAGATGAGGGAATTGTTCAGGGAAAATCGTCAAAAAAAATTTTTGCTATTACATTTGGTGACACCAGTGGCACAGAGATTACAAACTTCACCTCTAAACAAAACAAAACATTAAACAAATATTCACATTATTCCTCAAGTATCCAGATCTTAACCAGTGCCAGCTAAATATGTAGCCAAAATGACCTGCTTTCAAATTAGTCCAGCTCACAGACAATCTCTTACGCACAGCCACTTATCTGCCATAACACGCCGTCCCACCCACACACTCTAATAAATCATCCGTAATATGCAGATACCTATTTGAAATCCTGTCCTTCATCGTAGCCCTTAAGGTTGGAGTTGATGCTGGCTTGAGGCAGGCCCTAGCAGCTGTATAATGACCTAAAGTTATTACTAGTGGATATTTATAGCAGTCAGGGTCAACTGTGGGGCAGCACTCATGACCACATTTGCTTCATGAATGTGGGCGTCCATCTACTAGTTGCCAGGATACCATGGTGCTTCTAAGTTCCTGTGCGTGGTTTTGTGTTGTGCAATTGAGACTTGCACTCACACAAAAACCAAAAGCACACCTTTAGAAATAAGATCTACTCTTCTTCTGCAGGCGTAAGCAACATGCATTGTTTTCTGTGCTTACAAATGAAAAGCACTGGAGTAAGAAAACAATTTCCCTGGATTCAAGCAAACAAAGCTTCCTAATGAAGTTTTTACCTTCATTTAGCATTTAATTCCCTTAACAGTGAAGTTAGGGATAAATACTGGTTTTCTGGACCAGTAATACACGCCTCTGCACCCTAGAGATGAGCCTGGCGCAAGGTGCTGAGCTCTAATGAATGTCTTTAATAATGAAAAAGGCCTCTTACACAATACCACAAACTTCAACCGTCATGGAAGCAAGCCCTGATCCTCAATGGAGGTGTTCCACAAACACAGCCTAAAGATTGCATTGCACAATTAATCAATACCTTAATGAGATCTAATTTTCTCCACAAAATAGAATCCAGGCAAAAGTTTCCTCCTAAGCCACTTACTATAGTTTGTTTGGGAAAACTTGTTACTAAAAGAGTGCAGCCAGCAGGAAATTAAATAAAATTAGGTAAGCATCCTAATGGATTTAAAAGACACTGCATGTTTCATTTTGTTTTGTCATTGGAAGGAGAGAGAGGGTCTTGAGGGGCAGTATGAGCGTGATTGTGTAGGTGCATAAATGCTCTCTACAGAGAGATGGAGCAATAAAGGAGCAAGCTTTCATCATGCGTTTCTGGCTCACTCTTGAATTTCCAACTTAAGCACAGCTTCACAGATTACTTGTATTTGGATGGATTGTAAGTCTGCCAAAAGTGCATTGTAAAACCCGGACAAGTGTGTCTGTGTAGGAGGAACTACAAAGAAATATGTTTGTGTGTGATCATGGATGTATGGGCATCTGTTAGTATTGGTATGTATTCGTTTTCAGCTGGTTGTGTGAGTGTGATAAGGTGTGCACGTGCAAGCATTTTTTATTTTTTTTTGTCTGTTTTTGAGAACAGACATCTCTCTCCTCACACTATACACTTAAGATTAACACTGCTCATACACAGTGGATATTTTTGTGATATCCATCTCTCTGAATATGTTTGGACTTGTTTGGTTGATTTTCACAAAGGAATGGCTTGGTCAATGTAGCAAAGGTTCCCTGTCAAAAAGCTACACTTTGATGCTGCACTGATTTAGCGCTTTGGGAACAACTTTAGGTGTGACCAACTGTGAATATGTGAGCAACACCTCAATGAAATTGACCAGAATTTCTAGCCTCTGCTGGTGACATCATTGGATGCACCTGTAGCAGGGCTATAAATAGATGCATCATAGGTGCATCATCAGATCTTTTGTCTTCAGATCACTCTGTGTGTGTTGTGCTTCATGAGCCTGTCAGAAACTTTCTACTTTCCTCTGTTAGGAGTTAGATTTTGTTAGGCAGTGCACAGAAATCTTTCTCTTTTTTAAAAAAATAAATAAATAAAAAATGACTGAAAGACAGAGCCAGCGGTGTGTGTTCCCTTGTTTACGCTCTATGGCTGAGAGGGACACACACCAGTTTTGTTTTGTATGTTTGGAGGAAGATCATGCTGCTCTTGCATTGGGGCAGGGCAGGTGCGAGCATTGCGATCTGTTCTCAGTCAAAATGCTTCGCGTTCGTCTTGCTTACTTCCGAGTGTCAGCGCCCACACTTCCATCGTGGGACTCTCGTATGGATCTGGCTGAGGAGCGAGAGACGGGTCCGTCCCTATCGCTCGCTCGCTCTCTCCCCAGATCCAGCTGGTCCTTCCCGTGATCCTGAAGCATGCTCCGGTGCCTCTTCGGTTCATGAGGAGGACCGTGAATCTCTTGATTCTGCGGACTTCGAGTTACCCACCTCTGAGCATTCCGGGCATGATAATAAATAATCGGAGGAATTACTCGAGGTGATTACTCGTGCGGTGGCCAGGCTTCAATTAGACTGGCCACGCGAATAAGAGACCCCCAAACACTCCAAGTTGGAGGACAGATTTCTGTCTGGTGACCAAGGGAAGGGAACGCCTCATCAGTCCCTTCCTTTATTTGAAGGAAACCTTATACTTCCCGTGTCTTCGTGCCCTCAACATCGATATATTTGACAATTGTGGGCACTGAGGCACGGGGGTATTCGGTCATGCCTCTGGTTGAAGAGACACTTGCGGGTTATCCCTCGCCTGGCTCGGCATCATCGTTAAAAATATCCACTCTACCCACAAACCGTGCAGGACCACCTCCACGCTTGTGGGGAAGGCTTATCAGGCAGCAGGTCAGGCTGGTGCTGCCCTGCACACTATGGCAGTGTTACAGCTGTACCAGGCTGATCTGTTGAAGGACCTGAGTGCGAGCACCACGGTCGATGAGGAGGCTTTCTCCGAGCTTCATCGAGTCACGGATCTGTCTCTCCGCATGGCCAGTCTATGTCTGCTTTAGTCAGCATGGAGAGACACTTATGGCTCAACCTGTCAGGCATCAGAGACAAGGAAAAAGTTTTCCTTCTCAATGCCCCAGTTTCGCCTTCTGGCTTATTTGGTGACACTATGAATGTAGTTATCACCAGGTTCCAGGAGGCGAAAAGTCACAAGGAAACCTCCGCTATAAATTGTTATAGTTCCAGGTGGAGGGACCATCGGACACCCAGCCCCACCCCGGTCCTTCTAGAAGGGAGGCTCAGAAACAAAGCGTAGAGACTGGGGACCGGCTTGTCGCCATCAAAAGCAAGCATGTTCCACTACTGTGAAACCAGAGCAAGCATGTCTACTGTGGAAAGAACTGCAAAATCTCTTGGTCAAAGGGGCCATAGAACATGTTCCCCTTCCATTCGGCCAACCCTATCACCCCGCACTTTCACAAAATGCATGGATGCAGCACTGGCTCCTTTGCAACTCCGGGGCATCCGCATTCTGAATTACATGGACGACTGGCTGATACTACCACAATCTCAAAAACTGGCAGTTCAGCACAGGGATGTCTTCTTAGCTCCTCTGGTTTCTCTGGGTATGAGACTCAACATCAAAAAGAGCATTCTCTCTCCCACTCAGGGAATTACCTATCTGGGCATTATATGGAATTCGATCACGATGCAGGCACAATTGTCTCCCGCGGTCTTAAGTGGTCATCCAGCTCAAGGGGAATGGGAGGGTCATCAGCTCGATTGGCACATCAACTGCCTCAAGTTGATGGCTGTATTTCTAGTCCTTAAATACTTCCTCCAGCATTTGAGAGGCTGTCATGTCCTGGTACGGGTGGACAACACAGCAGCAGTCTCTTACATAAATCATCAAGGAGGTCTGCATTCATGCCAGCTGAACACTCTGGCACGTCAGATTCTCCTTTGGGCCCAGGGCAAGCTCCTGTCAGCCAGGGCAGTTTATATCCCTGGATGCCTGAATGTGGGAGCAGATGATTTACTGTCCAGACAGAAAATACCGACGGGGGAGTGGAAACTCCACCCAAAGGTTGTGGAACAAATCTGAGTGAGATTTTACAGGGCAGAAGTGGACCTCTTCGCCTCTCAACAGACAGTGCAATGTCCCTTCTAATTCTCTCTGAGTCACCCAGCCCCCCCTGGGTCTGGACACGATGGTGCATACATGGCCCAGAATATGTATGCGTTTCCCCCAGTTTCTCTGCTCCCGAGAGTCTTGGCCAGAGTTTGCCAGCAAGGGGAGCTGTGGTACCTTCATGTTTGGCCCCTGAATGGTACCAACTGAGGGACACTGGGATTTCACCTGAAGTTATCGAGACCATTCTAAATGCGAAGTTACGCCAATAAATCTGTGGTCTTTGAACGATTGTGCAGTGCTCATAATGCAGATCCAGTTAACCGCCAGATTGCTTCAGTTCTGGACTTTCTGCAGGAAAAATTGTCAGCAGGCACATGCTCTGCCACCCTCAGGGTTTACGTGGCCACTCTATCGGCTTGCCATGCCTTGATTGATGGGGTGCCATTGGGGAGACATCCTTTGCTCACTCGCTTCATTTGTGGAGCCATGCGACTGAGACCTCCTGCTAGGACCAGTACCTTACTCAACTGTACATCCGGTCACTCTCGAAGCCTTCTGATCATTTACAACACCGGAGCAGGAAAGACTTCACAGACTTTGTCCAGTCCGTGCCCTTCAGAAACACACAGGATCTTGCTTTTCTGCGTAAACACTCTCTATGAAACAGGCACCCAGTCTCTGGTGTGTGCCACACTCTCTATCTCTCTGTGGACTGGGTCATCTTTTATCTCCCCTGTCTCTCACTGTGAGCATAGAAACGGTAATTAGCAGCAATTCATCTCAGATGGAACTCCTTACCGCTTTCTCTCTCTCAGATGGGAGCTCAACCACACCCTCACATCCACAGTCATATTTTATCCCAAAATCGATAGAAAAAGATATCAACCTGATATCATCAAAATTACATGACTTTGGCTAAACATTTTTGCTAAATTACATTACATGGTTCCTTGCAGGTATTACGGCAGTTCCAAGGTGAAATGTCCACTGTGTGGTGCTAAAATCTAGTTACATTTTCTCCCAAACACATGAGGTTTTTAAGGTTAATGCTCAAAATCTACCTCCCTACCCTAAACCTTAAACCTAACTGATAATGTCATAAAAAACAAATGTGAGATGAAAAAATGCATTAGCTTAAGCAATCACATAATTTTGTGGTGCTTCTACAGTATGTCAATTTCAGCTCACCTGTTGACACTCGTGCTCTTCAGGACTTCCATTGCTCTATCGGTTGAGCTTCTGCATGAATGCAAATGTTAAAATACATTGTTGTTTTAAAATAAATAAAACATTTTCACATATTTTCTGCCCAAATTGTCAATATGGATATGATGTTGAAAAATTATGTGGAAGAATTTTTTTTTTCCAACCAAATCATCATTATTTCTGCACAACAAATACCATAATAAAGTGTACTCAATTGCACTCTACAAATATACTTTAAAATTAAAATAATATATATTTAAAAAAAAAAAGCTGCTGTGAAGTAATGAGAATATAATTTTTTTCTTTACAGTAGGATATTAAAAGTTGTGGTAAGGGGCTCTAAATGCGCTTTATTGTCTTGAAAACAATGCAATGTAGTTTCTCTTTATTTATTTTGATTTTGTGGTGAAATATGACTGAGACATTTCATAATTATTTTAATGATATTCATTATTAAATGAGACCAGGCTGGTTTGGACAGTTGCATGTGATGTTGAGATTTACTTACCCCTCTCGTGCTAGTTAAGGATTGAGGGCATGGCCTGGTGATCACCACAGCTGCTAATGCCATATGGGGATGTGGTGCTGGTGTCTGCTCCCACAAGCTCACAGCTACAAAAGCAGCAGCCATGTCTGAGAGTCCTCCTAACCAACCCTAGAACATTCACTCTAACATCTCCTTTTGTGTTCCACGGAAGAAAGAAAGTCATACAGATTTGGAACCACATGACGCCAAGTAAATTAACATAATTTTTGTCATTTTGGTAGAACTATCACTTTAACTAACTTAACCAGCAAGCCTTCCTTCATCAACCAGGTTCATCAGAAAGAATCAGAATGTTTATTTGTGATCAACTGTTCCACCACCTAGACCAGCTTGGACCAGCATGGAAATTCATGGAAATGCTGGTCAAAGCTGGGAGCTTGGGAGCTTGCACCATATACATGAATGAGAATAATACATAGAACTTACTCCTAAAATCCTCTCATAAAGACAGACTACCTATGGATTTACATTTTCAATCAATTCTTTCCCTATTAATTCATCAAAGGTGCTGTTCAAACACCTTGACACATTCACTTTGAATATCAAGTGTGCTGGCTGAAGAGTTCAATCAAAAGTTCCTGTTGTGAATTACAGGACTATTTGATTCTGAGCAATCTGAATTTAGCTTTTGATTTGTTCTGTCGCCCTTTTTGGTCCTGTCGTTTCTGTAGTCAATGTTCAAGGTTTGTTAGTGACATGCAGAGATTGGCAAATAACTTTCTAGTTGTGAATTGCTGTCCATTGAGTCAAGAAATGTCAATCTGTACCTTGGTGAACTGCGTTGTATAAGAGAGGTTTTGCGTCAAGTCTGGTGAGAAATGGTCAGGTTTGATTTCCATGGTTCTTTCTGTAAAACTGCCAGCAGCTATATGAATGTCTGTGATTGTATGTATTACCCCATTGAGCTTGCAGTGTGCTTTGAGTTTGCACATATAGAAGCGTAATGTAACAGGCCGGGAGGCAGCACAGAGCTGCAGCTCTCAATTCACTCTGCACGTAATGCTCATAAAACTAATAAAAATGCTAATGAAAGGGGAAGTTTGCATTCAAGATACGCATTCAGTTTGCATATGTGTCCCATGTCTGTGTTTTTTACTTAACATATGTTGGTGTGCTGGAATGTGTGGGCATTTGTGCGAAAGTGTGTAATCTTTGGGATGACAGTGGACCGCTTGTTCTGTGACTGTTTACAACGCTTTGTAATCAACGCTATTTGTGATTACAGAACAGAATTGATGTTAATCACACTGGCTAGATATGCTTTTAAACAACACTTTTATTCATGAGCTGTCAAATTGTATCAAGCCTACACTTGCTGCCTACAACTGGACATAATTTGTTTATATATTCAGAAAGCCCCCGTTTTTATTCGAGTATCACAATGTTGCAAAAAGACAGTGGTGCTTTTAAGAATGAAAAAACCTTTTTGGGATGTTCTTAATAAGGTTTTTTTAGCTTCTTCTTGAATTAATTTGGTACTCAATACTGTGAGGAGAATTCACTAAACATTTCTGCACATGGTATTTTAGTCCAAAATACTGCTTCTTATTCACTAACCACCTACAATCTAGTTTAATCAATTTGCACAATCTGGAACTGAACACGTTATGGATTGTGCTTTATTTACAAAAATCTGAGCTATTTCCCAACGCAATAAATGTTGCGCTAAACCAACGCATCACCACAAATAAACAGTGCTTGTGATTGCGATTTGAATTCCGATTTGAACAACTAATGGAATTTCATTAACAGAGTTCGGGAGGAGCAAGTTCACACTGACAAATCACACTGCTAGAGCAAGCACATGTAAACAGCTGCTTAGCGAGCGTCACCATGTCAGAGCTGTGGGTACTCCCATTGAATCGCTGTGAGGGCTCTTCCGTTCGAAAGCAACACGTGATCCCCCATTCCAATCACGGTATGGGCTCTCCCGTTCGATCGCGGCGAGAGTCACCATGCCCAGGCCGTGTTCTTTCCCTTTTGAATTGCAACGAGGTCTCTTTTATTTCCCTTTTGAATTCAGGCTGGGCTCAAACGTCCAATTCGCCATGCAAACCTTACTTCAGTAGGAAGCAGGATATGCAGCAGATTTATCATTTACATGAATCAGATCAGCTGTTCATATTTTCAGTTTTACTGTGTCAATAGGAAATATACATTTTAGACTCCCAGACATTTCTTTCACAAATAGAATAGAATAGAAGAACAGGGAACCCTGCAACAGAGGGCATGTTCTGGGATCACAAGAAGCTTGGAACATCCTATCTGCCAACAGCCAAGAAAAACTGTGTCCAGGTGTACCTAGGTGAATTGGTGCTGTTTTGAAGGCATAGGTGGTCACACCAAATATTGATTGAGCTTTTTTTATGTTTACTCAACTTTGTATGATGTAATTTTTTAAATCTTGCGATGGGCATTGCTATGCAGTCCTGTTAAACCAAGTGTTTTAAACTTGAGGAGCACAGAACCACTCTGAAAATACTGAAAACACTGTAATAATGCACACATATCGTACAAACAGGTCAAAGCAGAGGCCATAAACTTTGAAGCAAGCAGTGCGTGCAGACCATATATTTATTTAATTAAATCGTAGCACTGTACGGTTTAAGGATCACAGAATGTCATATCGCAATATCGTTTTTATTTTTATTAATTGTGTAGACCTACTAAACCTTATAACATGTAATATTTTGCACCAATAAAATGATTATTTTGGCTTAGTGTTTTACATGCGGTCAGCGCCATCATTACAATTCATGAGGCATCCATCCATCTTCAACCACTTATCCGAAGTCTGGTCGTGGAGGCAGCAGCTCCAGCAGGGGGCCCCAAACTTCCCTATCCCGAGCCACATTAACCAGCTCTGACTGGGGGACCCTGAGGCATTCCCAGGCCAGTGTGTAATCTCTCCACCTAGTCCTGGGTCTTCCCCAATGCCTCCTCCCAGCTGGACGTGCCTGAAACACCTCCCTAGGGAGGCACCCAGAGGACATACTTACCAGATGCCCAAACCACCTCAACTGGCTCCTTTTGACACAAAGGAGCATCAGCTCTACTCTGAGCTCCTCACGGATGACTGAGCTTCTCACCATATCTCTAAGGGAGAAGCCCGCCACCCTTCTGAGGAAACACATTTCGGCCGCTAGTTCTTTCGGTCATGACCCAGCCTAGGTGAGAGTAGGAATGAATATTGACCGGTAGATGGAGAGCTTTGCCTTCCGGCTCATCTCTCTTTTCGTGACAATGGTGCGATAGAGCAAGTGCAATACCGCCCCCACTCCAACCTCCATTATCCCCTCACTCGTGAACAAGACCGTGAACTCCTTCACATGGGGCAATACCTCCTTCCCTACCCGTAGGGTACGTAGAGTACGCACTCCATCGGTTTCCTGCTGAGAACCATGGCCTCAGATTTAGAGGTGCAAATCCTCATCCCAGCCACTTCACACTCGAATTCATGAAGCGTGGGACAAAATTGTAAAAATTGGCTCCAGACCCCAATGTAAAGACACATTTAGTCCCTACCACCCCCTCTTGCAACAGGGTCGATGTCCCTGCCCCTGACGATGTCCCTGCTTGCTGTAATCTAGTTGTCTAACAAGACTGGGAGAAAGGAATTTGTATAGAGCCTTTAGCCTGAATTAGTGTTGATGGTCCTTTTGCCATTTGAACAAGTGACAGGGCAAATGCTTGCATTTTTTTTTTCTTTTATTATTTGTTATTTTTATGTTTATATATGTGCTACTAGATTCCTATTCACATTTACTAGTGAAATCTTGATCAAGACTAGGAAGCATCCAACAGCATCGTTAAATATTATACAGTATACTGTATATACATATGTAAAACATGTAGGCTCCAATTGCGAATTTAACTTAGGTGGTTTAATTTACTACTGTAATTCAATCTCTCTAAAGTTACATTTTCTCATGTGCAGATTCCCTGTCTCTCTTTTTTGTTTGTCTCCTACTACATTCACCCACCACTATACCTATTTTTCTTTCACTCTTTCTCTATGCCCTCTCTCTCTTTCCTTAGAACCCAGACATTGTGCTGGTCCACTACCTGAACGTGCCAGCCATCGAGGATTGTGGGAAGCCATGCGGGCCCATTCTGTGCTCCATCAACACAGACAAGAAGGAGTGGGCCAAGTGGACAAAGGAGGAGCTCATTGGCCAGCTGAAGCCCATGTGTAAGTATCCCATTACACTCCATCACTTACTAAACAGTGTACATTGACTGTCTCTTCTCATGCACTTTTTAAGTGTGCATACACTACAAAAAATTGGCTGTTAGAGATTGAAGGAAAAAAATATTAAGTGAGTTTTATTCTTAAATCAAGTGGAAATAATCTGCCAAAGAAACAAGAGAAAATACACTTTCAATGTATCACATACTGTATATTTAAGTACATAGAGTATTTTTAAATTGTTACCTATCTTGAATACATATTCAAGAAACAATCTCTGAAAACTGTTCTGAAAATATTCTGGTTACTTTCATAACCTCTGGAGGAGATGTTGTGTCACTAGGGGTCACCCTTGGGAGCTCTAAACTCCTCTGAACTTTGAGAAAAGGCCAATGGGAATTGCATTTACATTTATGCATTTGGCAGACGCTTTTATCCAAAGCGACTTACAGTGCCCTTATTACAGGGACAATCCCCCCAGAGCAACCTGGAGTTAAGTGCCTTGCTCAAGGGCACAATGGTGGCCGCTGTGGGGTTCGAACCAGCGACCTTCTGATTAGCAGCCCTGTGCTCTAGCCACTACGCCACCACCACTCCAATTGACAAGTGGAATTTGCATGCCACTCCCCCAGACATACGGGTATAAGAGGAGCTGGCTCACACCACTCATTCAGGCTTTGTGCTGAGGAGCCGAGACAGGGAAGTAGGAACACAACGTCTCGTTCCCTCATTAGAGAACGGAGGTTAAGAAAGTAACCAGGATATTCTCTATCTGTCACTCAATCAACATTGTGTCGATGTAGTGACACTAGGGGTCAACTACCTGACAACACACGAGACTCCTGGTAGAGTGTGCTCATAGCCCCAAGGGGGGTTCTCTCGGATGGTTCTGCCAGCACCATCGTTTTACCCCCTGGCAGTACCACCATCAAGGGTAGTGAGAGCGGAGGAGCTCAAAGATCAGATCCAGTCAGTAAAAGGTGCCTACCATGACCTTGTGATCTCCTCATGCATCTCCGGTAAGAAAGGGAACAAGGCAGGAGGCAGCAATCGTGGCCGTTGGAAGCGGAGAAGTAACGACCACAACCAGGAATTATACACATACGGAAAGGCATCTTTAAAAAGACACTCTCCATCAGTGTCACTCTTTTAGACGGGAAATATACTCTTTTAGAGAAAGAATATACTCTCTTAGGCTGCTGAAGCACCCAGGGGTGTTCTCTGCACTCAACCACTGCATAAGGGGGAGAAATCGCTGTAATGCGCTATAAATCCAACAGCTTTCCAGAGATGAATGGAACGGCAGAAGGATTCAGCTCGCTGAAAAAAACTGAAGAAAAAATCTGAATGAGTGGTTGCAAGCCAGCTCCTTTATTACCCGTAGGTCCAGGGGAGTGGCATGCAAATTCCACTCACCAATTCTCATTTACCTTTTCTCAAAGATCAGAGGTGTTTGGGGCTCCCAAGGGCGACTCCTAGTGTCACTACATCGACACAACATTGAGTGAGTGACAGATAGGGAACCATGGTATTACATATACCAATTTCTCTGTTTCTCTGGATCTGGTTTAAGGATGTTTATATATTGGTTAAGAATAGATTTTTGCAGTGTTAAGGAGGCCAATGGGAGACATCACTCCTAATTCAATTTATATGTTTTTTTATATAACTTAAAAAGTGTAATTTCTGTACACTTTACGCAAGCCTGGTGCTGTTATCATCATATGATGTTTGTTAAGATGTGTCTGTTCATTCAGACAAAAGTCAATGGCCTCTTCCAGATCAGTCTTACCTGGCACATCCATGCCCTCTTTCATAGCAGGACAAGAGAGCAAACCTCACAAGTCTCCATATCAAGCTTGACATCATTATTACCTCTCTGCCTCCCTGCACATGGCCACGCCGAAGCACCCAGGTGTCCCTGGGTCAGTGAAGCCTCTTGTCTGTGTTTCACTGTCCAGAGTGATAAAGCACTTTGGCTTTCAGTCAGTCAGTGCAGGAGGGCAGTTATGTATTGATTGATGCCAGAGAGTGGGCGGAAGACTGTCTGACTCACCAGAAATCCCTTCACACTTCCAGTCACTAAACAATGCTGCCTCACTCAAGCTACATGCTTACAAAGTGTTTATGGTTTTGTCTACGGCAGGTCTAGGTCACAGAATTGACCAGCGAAAGCATGTCTAATGAGCATGTAGTAAAAAAAAAACAACAATGGCAGCATGCATATAATCATGTTTACCCTGAGTATTGTGAGTACACGTCTCTCTATAGGTGATGGCTGGCATTGATCATTTGAACTAGGACAGGGCTGTCAAGGTAATGAATATATGAAGTCAGATTCCTAGTGTCAGCACTTTCAGACATGGGATGTTGGTGAGGGGAATACAGACGAGCTCAGCTGACATTGTAATCACTGCCACCTACTAGCTCACATGGAAATCACTTAAGAGCCCCCCTTTCACATTGTCTTTAAGGCATGTGTTATAAACGAATGCGTTAATTACACCTGATGCCTGGTATACACATCAAAACCACTTGCTGTAATACATGCAAGTTATTAAATTTGTACATGGTGTAGACAATGGAAAAGGTGCAATATGTCTTCCACTGGCCCCAGTATGCCTGAGACTAGGCAAATAGGGCCACAAGAATCACCCTCATAATCTTCAAACAGCCTGCCATGATGCAAACTCTACTAAAGAGCAACAGTACCACCTAGCGTTGAGATTGCAAATGTGCAGTCCATTGACAGTCAGAGGATTGAGCTAGCAGACAAATTGTATACTATATTAACAATGCATAATTCATGTATGCATTATACATCAGCTGTACAAACCAAACATGTTCCCCTGAGTGACCCATATCTTACACAAAGAGCTTGCATTCATTTACGGGACTGTGGTGTGTTTTGCGCTGGGGAGGATGAGTGCATAAGAAACGCTGCATTCCTTGACTGACTCACTCGGGATTCTTGTGGTCCTTAGAGAAAGATTTCTGTGCAAATGTTGATGGGTTGAGCAGAATTTGCTGTACAGCATCTCAACATTATATATTGTTTAATGATATTGCATCAAGTACCAAAGAAATGCAGCTATGGGGAGGTTTCATCATCACCATAGCATGATATGAGGTTGTTTCATCATTGCAGTGTTACTATATACCTAAATTTGTTATTTTTACCCTCAAGTTCTATTATGCCGGCTGATTTGAGAGTTCTTATCAAAGCTACTGAGATTTGTTTATATTCATCCTCAAAGCAGTGAGCTCTGGCTATTTAGAATTCCACCATATTGCATTATTAGAAACATCTTGTGTAATTTGAATTGTGTATTTCAGCAGTAACCTTCAATTATTCACTTCTTGAGTCATACTTAAATGTAGATAATTTAACTTTTAAACATTTTATCTATAGTGTCTTACATTCCTAGCATGACACCAAACATAAAATCAAAGT
This sequence comes from Moxostoma hubbsi, assembly GCA_032164185.1. Classification (NCBI taxonomy): domain Eukaryota; kingdom Metazoa; phylum Chordata; class Actinopteri; order Cypriniformes; family Catostomidae; genus Moxostoma; species Moxostoma hubbsi. The sequence goes on from JAVLUX010000001.1 coordinate 57,185,766, forward strand.
TGATCCTATTTTTGTCACGTTATTCCAAAGAAAGCAATGTTTGTCTACAATAATAATCTATCAAAATGTACTATCTTGATCTGCCTCTGACAAAACTCTCCTTTTTGGCTGACATCACCAAGTACTATTATTATTCAATTCCCTCCCCTACAAACCCCTGTCACATAGAGGCCACCTTTCATTGTTCAATCAGTTGCTGAAAAATCTAAGTCTGGCCCTATATTCTTTCTCACTGAAAACATGTTTAACTCGTAAATATGTCAGATTGTAGAACTAAAATGGGCTGCCAATGCAGTTTAATTTGGACTCTACATAGACGTGTTGACGGTAGGTCAGATGAAAGGCCAGTGTTGCTTAGTCACAATAAAGAAGGAGAGTCGGGCAGACCAGCCTGATGCATTTCTCTCTGTTGATGTAATATACCATAGAGCAGCCATGCCTGAAGCCCCCCTCAATCCTGCATGAGCAGATGATCAGCCAGTGGTTATAAACACACACTCACAGCAGAGTATGATATATCTGATGTGATTTATGTTTCCTGAAGATACACTTGGCCATGAATAAAGACACAAGTTGATGGGAGGGCTTGTGAAGTGCTTGTGGAAATGGATGTGGCTGTTGAAGCAGAATCTGTCAACAGTTGGGTTGTCAGCAGCATTAAGTTCATTTGTCTGCTGAAACATTATAATTAATAAGATATCAATAAGTATAATAAACTCCTTTAATTATAATAATTTTTCAAATTATATTAAATTAATGTAATAATGTATTATAATAATAAGTACCCCATAGATTTTAAGTAGACTATTGTTCAAACAGCAACTATTATTTATTTGAATTATATTGTGTTAATATATTAATAATAATTAGATCTAGGTAATGTTCACACATTTAAATAAATGAATAATGCTTTCAATAATTTTTTTGTCAGATCAGCGTAAAATGTTGTATTTTGATTGTTTTAATGGATTTGGCATTGGCATTTCTATCACAATCTCACTAATAGAGGAATCATTTTCACAAGTATAACTATATGTAACAGGGTAAAAGTGAAAGGAGGAGGCGAGAACCAGACGAAGTATCAAAGGAATATTTAATAAACAAAAACAAACAAACATAAGCACTTACAGGGCAGCTGCATGTAGCTCTCTCTCTCTCCCGAATTGCTGCCTCTGGAGGTCTTTACCCCTCTCCTCGGCTTGATTAGCCTGATTAGAGGCTGGCCGTGCGTCATCACGGCCCGGACCCACCCTCCTCCTTGCCACAGTATAATAACCAAATGCTAATGTAAAGTTTCACATAGTGCATCAGAAAATATTTAAACACATTTGAATTATCAATTACAATTTTAGTAATATGGATGGGTCTGAAATTTTGTTATTTTAAGTTATTTTAAGTTAATAATAATTAATTTTTAATTTTTAATTTATAAGTTAATAATAATTTTTTATTTTACTTTTACTCTTTTTTTCTTTTTTTTTAACTTTAACTTTTTAATCATTTTCAATAAATCCTGTTCTTTTTTGCAAGTGACTCTATATGAAGGCTACTGCTGGCAATTTTATGGTCAGTCCACTCGTGCCAATTTAAAAAAAAAAAACAAATGCATCAGTTTTATAATTTCCTCATTCACCATAGTTTTTATGGAATTGAAAACTTGATAAATGGAAAGATATATGGAATGACAATTCAGAGCTTGAACAGCAAATATCAGTAATGCTTGTCAATAACACACTGGCAGACTGTACATGATAATTAAGTACATTTATAATTAGATCAATTTTCTGCCATTACAAATGTTTTTTGTGCACCCCCAAATGTGTGTGAACCTCAGTTGGGAACCACTGCACTAAGAAAATACATTTAATTCTCTACCAACATGCAGAGATGAATTATCTGTGTGTGTGGTGGAGCAAACACTAAAAACATCCCCAGATGGGCTGTTGGAGCAAAGGCCGATAGTTTGAAGAACAGCATTAGTAATGCCAGGCCACTGTAGACTGTGTTGGAGAATCCCGATGAGTCTAAGTCAGAGGGTTCTTCTCCTTCAGATCCTCACAGCTGACATCTCCCACTGATGTCACACTATATCCACCAAACCAGCTTGCCCTTTCATTACATGACCTGCCTTGTGCTGTGACTGGTTCAGACTACCGCTGTGAGATTGATTTGTCTGTTCGAGCATGGTCTTGCTGGTGTAATGGCTTATGGAATGCTGCTGTGATTCTCTGGCCAAGCGCGGAGTGGCGGAGCTCAGCAGAGCAGAGAAACCTGCTGTGTGTGTGACAACTGTTGTACAGGCTCCGGCTGGCGATGCAGCACTGCTTGTGAATTCAAGCCAACCGCTTTTGTCTCTTTTATCTATTTTTGACTCAGTGTCTTTCTCTCTCTCTCTATCTCTCTCTCGCTATATCTCTCTCTCTCTCTTCCTCTGTTTTTCTCCCCTCCGTTTCACCTGAGCATGCTTTCTCTCCTCTGCCTGTTACATTTGCTTTGAGCAAATTTAAGGTTGCTCGATGTTGTTTGATATTGATGTTGTTTGATAATAGCATTCGTCTCGAGAGATAAAAAAAAAAAAAAAACCATATCTTTGCAAAGATTTTTTTCTTTTGCTGTTTTGACTGTTGTAGTTGCTGTTATTGTTGTTCTTTTTCTCAAAGGAGAGTGGGCTGAATTGGTGATGGCAGCAGAGGTTTTTGAATAGATCATAAACAGCAGTTCTAGGTGAAAAAGCACCTTGTCTAAGCGCGATTTGATCAGTCGAACTGCTGTCTGATTGGGTATGCACATTCCATTTACAATTGTCCACATAATTGTCTCCAAAAAACTTTAATAAATCCAATCTTCTAACGCCACACTATATGCAAGGAGTTCACTACTGTTCACTTCAAGTTTGAGAGAGTTTCTGTTCAACGCTGTCTTCATCGCATATGACAGTTAGTGTTTGAGTTTTGCTGTTGTTTTTCATGTGTCTTATCCATGATCGCATGCTCATGTCTGGATTATGGGTCTTTCAAACTGCCATATGCTGATGTAGTTCCATTTGGAAGACGTAAAGTTTATGTGTGTGGCCTGAACAACCAGATGCATTTACACTTGGCGGAGTCAAGTCTTGTATGCGTCACAGATTGTCTATCTTGAATGCATCTCGAATGTGTCTTGAAGGGCATTTGCACTGGGTCTTTTCATTATCATTATCATTATCATTATCTGATCAGTAAAAACACATGAATTGATCAAGTATAAATACCTTGTAAGTGCTTGAGGTAAGACAAGAAATCAAAAGACTTTTGAAGGCTTTTTACACCGCGCATAACTTCCGGTTAACTTCATTCTAAACCCCGCTTTTAACCCTGTGTAAATCAACGTTTTGTGGGGTTAACCCGTTGTTGCGGTGCCAGAGGTATTCAGTGTGAAATGATGTGGTATTCGAATGTTCCAGAAAGTTGTTTAGCAACAGACAAACAATCATATAAAGCCTCAGTGCTTTGTACCGTCGCTGAAACTTTCACGCGTTGTTTACATTCTTACTTTGAGGGAAACCGGTAAAGTGTTGAACATTGGTTGTAAACGTGATAACTGGCATGATTGAGAGACAGTATTCCATGTTTTTGTGGTATATTTCAGAAGATGAAAGACTTGCAGAGCTGATTTGCTTGTCAACATTCGTCTAGCCATTGTTATTGACACCGCAAATAAGAACGTTAACCCGGCGTTTACGAATGTACAGTGTGAAACATCAGAACATGAATACCCAAGATTCATTATTAAAGTATGAACTGTGTAAAACATGAAACAGGCTAACCCAGGATTCCTTTATCTGGGTTTAGAATAAACCGGGGTTAATGATTTCAAGTGTGAAAACTCCTTTGTTCTTTCTGTCTCATGTCAGCTGAAATAGTCACAGAAAGTAAACATAAGAGAAATAAAGTAATCTTTTTCTCTATGTGAGGGGATGAAGTGGTTTTATATGAAGTGGGTCTTTGAGGTAAGATCAGGGATGTAGTGCACAGGTGGGGTGGGGGAGGGGTGGATGGCTCGGCTGGTGGGCTGACGACTGTGTCTCCTCTCTCCCTCGGCAGTTCATGGCATCAAGTGGACTTGCAGCAATGGGAACAGCAGCTCTGGCTTCTCTGTGGAGCAGCTGGTGCAACAGATACTGGACAGCCACCAGACCAAGCCTCCTCCTCGGACTCACAACTGTCTCTGCACGGGCACACTGGGTAAGGGACAGACAGGAAGGCTGGGGTGAGAGTGGATTTTTTGTTTTGTTGAGAAAGCAAAAGTAAAAATCTGAGTAAATTGGAATGATATAGAGCCCTAAACAGATAGTATCCTGTAGCAGAACATCTTTACAAAGCACAGATGGATCCGTACCAAATGCAGGCTCAGTGAACACTGTCTAGCCATAGAAAAGACAAACAAGCATGGCTTCCAAAGAAAGAAAGAATGTGTTTCACGGTGACTCTGGTAAGGTTGAGACAAAGGCACACTTTCTCCTTTACTAGCAAAAATTTCAAGATACAAAAGAAAAATACTTTGAAACAATCTTTTTCCACATTTTCTGGTACTGGAGGAGAGCAGTTAAGCATCTTCAACAGCAAAATTTACATTGAACTGTACACCCTTAGAAAGTATACATTCATTGTCTGAGCTGTTAATCGAGTAATATTAATGTCTGTTAATAATTTATGTTGTATTTTGTATTGTTAATAATTTACAATTATTATTACAATAATATAAATTTGGCACTTTTTTTTTTTGTTTCGCTGTTTCGCTGTTTTTCTGTGTATTGATGTTTTGCCAATATTGTATCCAAAACAAACAAACAAAAACAATCTGAGATCTGCTGACAGATTTTAAGAACAGAGAAAAGCACAGATTTTTCCAGACTGTTTCCAGATAGCAGCAGGATAGTCTCCACCTGTCGGATTGAATGTCTTATTAGAGTAGAGTAGTCCAGGCTGAGTGATTCAGAGATGTACTGATTTATTGAGCTGTCTGTTGCAATGACACCACTGGAGGGCGTAATGTGCCTCTTAAAGGCCTGTGCCGTCAGAGCAGTCTTTTAAACTCAAGTATATACAATAGATGAATTTTCACCTTGTACTTCCTCACAAATATCTAACACAACGCTTTACAGTTTTATGCTGTTGCTCACATAGGGTGCAGTTTTTCTAATTGATTTGCATGTTTAAAGCAAATTAATGTGTGGTGGATGGATTATCATTGGCTGTATGTTTATATAAATATTATATTCATTTGCCAAGTATGCAATAAAATGACTAATGAGACATATCAGTCATTTCTAAAAAAAAAAATGTTTTTAAAAACAGCAAGGCTTTTGGTTGGTTTCTCATGAAATTATTTATACTGATAACTGATGACCTCTATAAAGACTTCTATTAATCTGTTTGATTCTTAACATGCATAAATAAGCATCAAAATTTAAAACGGTTTGTTGTATTCCCTTACAAATTAAATAATCCCTTACATTCTATGTGGATCATTCTTTGAAATATTCTTTGAATATAGTTGCAGTGGAATAAATAGTAAATTGGGGAGGAAATGCTGTTTATTGTAATTTTAATACTTTTTAATAATATAAATAGAACTAATAATAATAGTGATTCTGTTAATATTGTTAATAAGAATTGTGTTCATTATAAACTGGATTATGCCTTTAAAGGGACAGTTACTGATAATTGTAGACAAAAATAATATTGATAATGTTATGGATAGTTTGCCCAAAAATAAAAATTCTGTCATCATTTACTCAATTATCTCATGTCATTCGAAAATCTCGTATGACAAATGGAAATGTTGGGCAGAATGACAGTCTCAGCCACCATTCATTTTCATTGTATGTTTGCGGCTGTCATTCTACTTTTTTGTTATACAGAAGAAAGAAACAATGTGTTTCCAGTGGGTTTGGAACCTTATGTGAGTGAGAAAATTATGGCAGAAAGTTTTTGACGCGCAAACTAACCCTTTAATAATATTAATAAAGGTTACTTAGCAAATATTGATAATGTTATAGTGGATACTGTTAAAGAGTCATGTGAAAAAGTAGTTTTTGTCTCTCCAGGCGCCGGGAGCAGTGTGCATCATAAATGTAACAGCGCCAAGCACCGCATCATCTCTCCCAAAGTGGACCCTCGCTCAGGTGGCTACAGCAGCGGTCACTCTGAGCTCCAGAATAATGATGTGTCGGAGGGTAAAACAGAACACAGCCACAGCAGCAAGAACAATGCAGGTACAGGAGGAGGGAGTGTACGTGAGAAACGCAACGGCAAAGTCCACAAACCTGTACTGCTACACCAGAACAGCACTGAGGTCTCATCTACCAATCAGGTGGAAGTGCCAGATACTACCCAGAACTCCCCTGTGTCCATCAGCAGTGGGCTGAACTCTGATCCTGACATGGCTGACAGCCCAGCAGTCACAGGCATGGGCCATGTGGCCTCCGTCATGGGCAGCCTATCCCAGAGTGTCTTCATGTCTGAGGTGACTGGGGACCCCGTCTACAGCATGTCCCCCACTGGAGGCCCCAATGCTCATATCATGGGCCATGATGCCACCTCCCACAGCCTGGTTTTAGCTGTCACCTCTGACAGCCACAAGTTTGCCTTTCCTGGTAGTGGAACGGCAGATGCCGGTGGTCCTGGAGCAGATGGGCTGTCCATGCTGTCTGCATCCGGTGTCTCTGAGGAACTTGTTCTCTCCAGTAGCCTAGACTCAGGTAGCATTAAAATCCCCGAAACCACTATGAACTTTGATCCTGACTGCTTTTTAAATAACCCGAAGCAGGGCCAGACATATGGGGGAAGTGGATTAAAACGGGAGAATGGCTCATCTGGTGCCTCATCCTCCTCAATAGCTAGCACTAATGGTTTGCAACGCTCGCCATCTATATCCGATTCAAACTATGGCTTCAGTTCTGCAATGGTGAAAAACATCAAGACAGAGGACACTTCCTTCGAACAACAGCTGGCCAAAGAAGGGAGCTACCAGGTGGGGGCAGCAGTGAGTTGTAGTGTTTCCAGTGGTTCAGGCAGCCAGAACTCACTAACCTTGACCCCAGCTGCCTCTCTGCTGCCTTCTGGAGGAGGCCTGAGTCCCAGCACCACACTAGAGCAGATGGATTTTAGTGCCATCGATGCAAAGCAGGACTACTCCTCCAGTGCCACAGCAGTAGGTTATGGCCAGGCAATGAACAACTTGGCTCACCAGAACCAATCTACAGGCTTCTTTCTTCATGATGCACCACAGCCACCCCAGACCCAGCAAGCTAGGCAGAGCTCTGGCCAGAAGAGCCACCTACTAGAACATAACTCTCCTGATGGGGCATACATGGGTCTGCAGGTTGTGAAAACAGAATCGCCTAGCAGTAATGGCCACCTCCAACACCATCACACACACCATGGCCAGCACAGAGCTGACTGCAATGGGGGCTCACCCACGGAAGGACAGGGGCAGACTGGCCCCCTTCAGCTCCTCCAGTACCAGGGGAGTTTTCCAAGCCTTGGTCCAGAGCATGAGGAGGTGGTCGGCATGAATCAGAGCCGTAATGTAGGGTCTGGTCAGACTGGGGCCACAGTGAATGGAACAGATGGTTTACTGAAGTCTGGTGATCACCTACAGACTTGCGGAGGGGGAAATGGAGAGAGTGGAGAAACTGATCACTTCATGCAGCAGAGCTCTGAGAATGGAGTAGGGCCTGAGGCGGTGGCTTTGAGGAATGGAAATGGCACGAGCGGACCCAACAATGCCTCTCAACAGCAACTCCAGCCACTGCTTCAAGGAGCTAATTTGGTTCAGGGGCTCTACAACACTGTGGGGGCTCACCATGGGCTTAGTGGAGCAGGAAACAACAGTGCAGGAGGCACAGGCATGGAAATCAGCTTGGATCACTTTGACATCTCTTTTGGAAATCAATTTTCTGACCTAATCAATGACTTCATCTCAGTGGACAGTGGGGCAACTGCTGTAGGGGCTGCAGGCACATTGTACACCCATCAGTTGGTGGCCCCACCTGGGTCAGATGTAACAGCCACCTCGGGTGGGAACCAACAGCAAGGTCAAGAGGATGTAACCAATAGGGCAGCAGGATACAGCCCCTCAGAGCTCTGCCTCCAGTCTTGCTGTAGCCCCCAGTCTTTAGGTGGAGGTGCGGGTGGTGGGGGAGGAGCAGGAGAGACAGGCTCGCTGGCCTACATGCATGTTGCTGAAGTAGTGTCAGCAGCAGTGGCCCAGGGCACTCTGGGAATGTTGCAAGCCACTGGGCGCCTTTTCATGGTCACAGACTACTCTCCAGAATGGTCCTATCCTGAGGTATGTATGTTTGAATAAATTGCTCAAAATGTATCTTTTAATGCCTAATGCCTTTAATATCTTTTAGCATCTCAAAAAGTAATTTAAATTTCTATTGTACATATAATTTTTTTCAAGTTATGCTGTGCTCTTAAACATTTAATTGGCTAGAAATTTCTCTATGAAAGTGCAGTTTCTATACATTATTTAAAAAAATTCAATAATTATTATCCAGAAATCAAAGAGACTGGAAAAAGTCATGAAAAAGTTATGGAATCATGAACATTTTTGTTGGTCAAAAGTGGAATCGTGATGATTGTTTTTAAATATTTTGTCTTTCAAATATATGCTTTCTAGAAGTATGTTTAAATAAAATACATTTAGATTCTGTTTTTCATGGTTTCAAGTAGTGTAGAACACCACCCAGCTGTTTCAGGGTTCCCACAGTCATGGAAAAACTGGAAAACTCTTGTGTAGTTTAGAACAGAGATTTCCAGGCATGGAAAAGTCATGAAAATTAAGTGGAAAATGGAAATGGAAAATGGAAAAGTAATGGAGATTTCTGTAGTGCATATACATTTTTTAAGTTAGGCTAGTCTAAAAAATTAATTGGCAAAAAATTGCTCTTTGTGAGTGAAGTTTCTATGAGTTATTATTTAAAAATCCTTATTCAGTAATCTAAGCGGCTAGACAAATCATGGAAATGTGGGGAAATGTTTATGGGGAAGACCATGTAAATTCATTGGTTAAAAGGTTGGGGAACCCTGCTGATTGTTTTTAAATGTCAGGTCATTAAAATAAAATAAAATTATAAACAGAGGTTATGAATAGCCCCCAAATGTCCCAAAGTAGGAATACAAGTCACAATACATTATGTGAGCTCTTATCTGTTTACATAAAAAATATAATATATATATATATATATATATATATATATGTCTTAAATCAGGTAGCCCCATGGCATCCAAATCTTGTGCCTTCTTGTTCTCGCATATGTTATTGCGTTAGTACACCACAAGATGGCAGAAAACCCCTGATGGCACAGATTAACCTCATGTCTTATTTTCAACCATAAGATGGCAGTTCATCACAGCATGTAATCAGTTTTTGTTTCCTGAATGTGCTTTGCTGCTTAGGTGTTTTGCTTTTTTTCCCCTCACATACTGCCTTTTTTACTGATAAGCCCAAGCCTACACAGTTAAAGTGTATCAGTGATAATAAGGTTTGTTGCATGTTTCAGGGTGGAGTGAAGGTGTTAATCACAGGACCATGGCAGGAGGACAGCAGTAGCTACGCTTGCCTGTTTAATCAAATATCTGTCCCGGCCTCCCTCATCCAGCCTGGAGTTTTACGTTGCTACTGTCCCGGTAACTTCACATTCATGCACATAGCAGTTACATGTGCTTACTAATCAATATGCCACATTTGAAGAACTGAGAAGTTACATAGAAAGAATTATGACTGTTAAAAGAAAAACATTGCACTGTAGGTTTTATTTCTGGATTTTAATGAATCCTTCTGAGAGGCTTCACAGGTCACTGCTGAAGAAGAAGAAGAGAACTGCATGAACTTGCATTGGTGGCAACGTGATTTTCTCTCATCCCTTTAATTACTGGCTTGTGTGTCTGCAGCCCATGACACAGGCTTGGTGACTCTGCAGGTGGCAGTAAGCAGTCAGATCATCTCTAACTCAGTGGTGTTTGAGTATAAAGCCCGTGCACTGCCATCTCTTCCTTCATCCCAGCACGACTGGCTGTCTCTTGACGGTAGGTCTCCTTCCCCATCTCTTTCTGCATTTGTGAAAAAGTCACACTCCTAAACCTAGAGCCCATCATTTGACACTTGATTGTGCACTTAGTATGATATAAATCTCAGAAAATGACAGAACTTGAAGTAGGTTTTATAATAATGGTGTCTTGGCCCAAGGCTTTTTTTCAATTATCCCATATTTATGATTGACAAAATGGCATATATAAAGCGTATGCCGTAAAGAGACAAGAGAGAGTGTATGTTTAGCATAAATTTGGACTGATCAAGGGCAAGATGTATTTAAAAGGATAGTTCACACAAAAATGTCTTTTTTTTTCATGGAACTCAAAGTAGATGTTTTGCCTAACAACATCTCCTTTTATGTTCATGGAAAAAGTAAAGTAATACAGGTTTGGAACAACATGAGGGTAAATGTTGAGTAAATGTTGAGTAAATGTTGACCATTTTCATTTTTGGGTGAACTATTCCAACTTCAATGTGCATTGTTTGTTTTATAATAGACCTGTAGATGGGGGTAGAGTGTGGGTTTGGTAAAAAATACTGTGGCAATGTTCTGTTGCCTCACAAGTCACCACCAGTGCTGTATATAATGTATTTGAATGGGATAAGCAAAGGTAAAATGTTACTATTTAGAGCTAAATGCAGAGTAGAGCATCCTGTAAGCAAGAAGAATGTGCTCTAAGGGATTTAAGAACAGCAGGAAGTGCTTTTGATGCTTGTTTTGCCCTTTGTGCTTTAATTTAGCTGTGGCAGGGCAAGCATAAAGGAGAGGAATGGACGCAGTAATTTATATAAGTGGTTAATACTTTAAGGTCAAGGGGAAGGGCAGTCTTCAAATAGAACTGTGACTACTTTGATGAGCTTTGCGTGACATAAGACATTCTGAAGTGTGATTGCTTCTTCACATCTGGCTTTGCGTTGTATCTTTGTATATACTCTTTATATACAGAGCTTTTTATATCTGTAATTTGTTTACACAAAGTTGCAGATTTTATTAATGGGATTGTTTGCCAAAAAATAAAATTTTGTCATCATTTACTCACCCTCATTTTGTTCCAAGCAAACCTGACTTTTTTTTTTTTTTTCCTTCTGTGGTTGATTCTTACCACAGTAAAACATTTTAACTTTACCTTTTCTGCTCTCTTTTCCTTTAACTGTACCAGTCTGATAGTGTTCATTTAAATGCAGGCAAAGGGAATAAGTCTCACCACCCCATTGCTGTGGGGGTATTTGCCTTCTTAAAACCTGGCAAACCAAATACAATCCCACACACTCTTCATTGCCAGCCAGACTAGCTCAAACTGAGGCTATGGCGTCAAAGGGCTTGTGAAAATATTGGAGCATATGGGCTAATCGGTATGCCTGCCAATTTGACGTCCGAAACTCTAATCTGCTTGCACTGATCAGCTGATCAGTTTAGTCATGATTATCTATCCCAATTAATGGTTTGACCAGCAAGGAGTGGCAGCCAGTGTTCAGATACAGCATATGTTGGACAAGCCTGATGTTTGGAGAGCTAAAGATTAAGCCATACTTGGACAGATGATCACACATAACAGTAAGAGGGACCTGGGAGCTTACACTGTGTTCTGATGATGGGCTGAGTGCTCCATCTCCTATGAATCTGGAAGAGATGAGAGTGCCAGTGGCTGTGTGTGGTGCTGTTTGTCTGTGCTGGTGGGGGCGGGCGGGGGGGTGAGTGTTGTTACTGCAGTGTGCATTGACAGGGTAAAGTAGGGCATGTTGGAGGAGCCTGTTGAAAGGGACAGCTGCAATGCAGGCAGCCCTTAAGGGAGAGAAAAATAGTAACAGAGGACTAAGGCCCCACTCAGAAACCCATCTACAATTCAAATAGAAGAAATACCAGACAGAACACAGCCAGCCATGCAATTGTTCACCTCATTTCTCTAATGGCGTTTTATACACTGCTGTCTGAGTGTCCTCATAATGGCGGCAGTCTTGAGAGTCACATTTATATCAGGTTATTCGTAAAACATGCAAATGTCTAATGGTACTAGTTGACAACAAAGAAACAATAGGCTGATTTAATACATATTTTGTTTTTTAGATGTCGTGCTCAAATATGTAGAGCTGATGTATTTTTGTTAAAGTTATTGCATCCCAGTTTGATAGAATCAACTATAAGGAAGCCATGCATACTAGGTTGATTTCACCTAAATAAAATTAAGACTGTGGCGCTATCAAATCATTCCTTCGTTTGTTAAGCAATCTTTCCAACCCAACACAGCAACATTGGCTCGAACAATTGACTAATTTGGGGCAGTACGACATGTATATCTTTGTAGAACCAATGTTAGACAGTTTGTAAACAGTCCCAATGTCTGAATTTGTATGCTTCCTTAATACATACAGCAGTATGTCAAATGAGTAGTATGTTGAATCCTCAATATTCATAAAGAGTACCCAAGAAATATCTGGATGATCTATTGCATCCGGGAAGGTTCTGAAGTGTGCATCCACTGAACACTTTACTATCCCCCAATGCCAAAGGAGCTGAGCAGATGTGAAATTCAAAATTTTCAATTTAAGAAAACGTTGCAGAACCACGGACAGCTCATTTCAACTGTAATTGCTATAAATACCAAAAAATGTGTTTCCTGTTATTAAATTGTACTTGATAATGAAAACCAGAATAAATTATTTTTGCAGTTGTTGCTACTGTAGCACAGGTTCCCGTATAATGTATGTCCGGTAATGTATTCATACTACTAATACTACTACTAAAACCTGCATACCTTAAGAACATTTTTAAGTAGATCACCAAAAAATAAAAATTCTCCCATCATTTACTTACCCTCATGCCATCCAAGATGACTTTGATGACATGTGAATGACTTTCTACAAAAAGCACATGAAGGCAATAAAAAAGTAATCCGACTGCTGCGGTTAAATACATGAATTCAGAATATGATGTGTGTGTGCGTGAGAAACAGATCAATATTTAAGTCCTTTTTTAATATAAATTTTCCTCCCTTTCAAGTCACTAAAAAACAAAAGGAGAACATGTCTTAGGAGAGAAGATAGCGCTTACCGAACGTTTCCACTGGCGCAGAAATAAATTAACTCACCCCCGCCTAACACGCTAGACAGCTATCGCTTTTGGTGTTTGCATGCTTGTAATATGTATAGTCAGGGTGTATTGATTCTCATTGTTTTCAGTATTTGAGCAATAATATCTTATATATGCGCGATTACAGTTGGAAAGATTTATGGAACAAAAAATACTTAAGAGTATCTTCTAATGGAAGAGATCTCCACGTTGTGTTCCTGGATCTCGCCAATGCTTTTGGCTCAGTTCCTCACAACCTTCTTTGCCGCCCACCGTTTTTCGTTCCTCATTTGAGAATTCTCAAAATGTTTTATGCTTTTGACCACTCTCAATGCTTTCTCCACACTGCTGTCAACTCCACAATCTACCTCCAGTGAGTGGCGCTCGATTTCAATAGGAATAAATTGAAATCACTCGCTCACCTTCGCTCACAATGTGCCTGTGGAAACGTACTGTTAGGTGGCTGGTGAAAGTGGACATTTATTGTAAAAAAAAAAAAATACTTAAACATTGATCTGTTTCCTACCCACACTGATCATATCACTTCTGAAGACATGGATTGAACTATTGGATCAAATCCAAGCCGCTAAAATGGATGGAAGAGATCTCCATGTTGTGTTCCTGGACCTCACCAATGCTTTTGGCTAAGTTCCTCACAACCTTCTTTATTCAACTGCATTCAACTACTTCAGTGTCCCAGAGGCAATCACTTCCATTGTCAAAACCTACTTCCAGGACATGCAGCTATGCTTGACGACAGCAGAGTACACCACAGCATGGCAACAGCTGGAAGTAGGCATCATGGCAGGATGTACCATCTCCCTGCTAGCCTTCACCATGGCTATGGAGGTCATCATCAGAGCATCACAGTGGGTGGTGGGAGGAGAGCAGCTAAAACCTGGCCTGCGGCTCCCTCCCATCAGGGCATACATGGATGACATGACCACACTCACTACAACCAAGGCATGCACAATGCGACTCCTGAGAAAGCTGCAAGAGAACATCGAGTGGGCCCGGATGAAGATAAAGCAGAGCAAGTCCAGGAGCATATCAATCGTTAAGGGGAAGCTGTCAGAACAACGCTTCCACATTGGTGATGAGCTCATACCATCTGTGAGTGAGAAGCCAGTCAAAAGCCTGGGACACTGGTATGATGCAGCCCTCAAGGACACAGATCAAGTGGACCAGCTTAGGCAGGACACCACTAACAGCCTAGAGAGTATCGATAGGTCCTTGCTTCCTGGCAGGTTGAAGCTCTGGTACCTTCAATTTGGTCTTCTCCGTCTCATTGACGAGGTCTCGTGGTCAAGGGGGTGTGCCGGCAAGAGCAGGCAGCATGGTGCACAAAGGCTGTTTCTCAAGCAAAGCAAGGGCAGTGGATGAGATGGGAGGGAGTTGAGAAGAGAAAGTTCTCTTGAAAGGAGTTGTGGGACATGGAAGCATTTCAAACGAGCTTCATTATTCGAGGCACATATGATGTCCTGCCATCTCCCAAAAACCTTAGCCAATGGTGTGGTGGTGGTGTGGTGGGCTAAAGCACATAACTGTTAATCAGAAGGTCACTGGTTCGATCCCCACAGCCACCACCGTTGTGTCCTTGAGCAAGGCACTTAACTCTAGGTTGCTCTGGGGGGATTGTCCCTGTAATAAGCGTAATAAGCGTATGCCAAATGCATAAATGTAAATGTAAATGGTATGGCGAAGACCCTACGTGCGCTGAGGAAGGAGGTGCCCACTTGAAAACCCTGAGATGTCATCATCATTCCCACTCATAACAGCAAGGCCTCAAGGTATGTGCAACACACAAGGGATTGTATCACCTAGTCCTAAATATAATCAATTGGAGTCGTATGGATTACTTTTATGCTGCCTTTGTGCTTTTTGGAGTTTCAAAGTTTTGGTCACAATTCACTCAGACATTTAAAAAAATATATTGTTTGTGTTCATCAGAAGAAATTAAGTCATACACATCTGGGATGGCACAAGGGTAAGTAAATGAAAAGAGCATTTTCATGTTTGGGTGAACTATTCCTTTAATGCAGTACATACTCTGAAATTACACAAATTAAGACTCGGCTCGTGATTATTTTTGCCTTTCCTTTTTGTGACTTTGTGCACAGAAACTACACTTTAGCTTTAAATAATTAGTTTGCATTTTTTAAACAAACTTTTCTTCATGAATTAAATGTGTAAGTTGTTATACCCATGTTTTGCTTGACCACATGCACACTAAGAGTCCAAAAATTGGCATGAACTAATGGGTAAGAATACACTTACTTTATGTGTCCAGTAAAGAAAGTGTGTGAGCCTGTTTTTTATGCATTGTATTGCAATCATACATTTATGATAATATTCCAAGAAGTTATCAATAAGATTCTTACTGTATTTTTATATTGTTTCCCTTAAAGTTGTATTAACTTAATTAGAAAAAGGTACGTTTAGTGGCTTAATAAGCTTGCCTGAATTATGGTAGCAAGTAACTTGAATCATATCATAAAATGCAGTGTTGTTTGCATCTGGTGGTGTTTGCACAGTATACAATATGCAAGGGAATCACAAAGCTGTTTTATACGTTTTTCCTGACTTCTGCTCTAAAATAATGCATGGTTATACTATTTAGGTCAATGAGCAGGTTGTCAGTTTAATGTTTTAAAGTGTAGTGTTCCAAAGTTAAGTGCATTTGCCAAAGCAAACTGAACTGGTTAAATTGGACAAAATGTTAGTGGAATGCACATCAAAGTTATGCTTGTTTGATTCTCAGCAGAGGGCCGTCGCTATATAATGATAAACCCAGCTGCTGGCTTGTTTCTGCACTTGGCTGATGTTGATGCTGCTTCTACTGCACCGACTCTCACTCCCGTCTATTAAACCACAGCCTGTTTCTATATAGAGCACCACTGTCAAATAAAACGATTTGGAGACAAACCTCAGCGTCTGCTATTTGACACACAATTCATCGTTTCCTTTTAGCGGTGTGCTCTGATGCTTTAATGGCACACAGCCGCCTGCCTTGATTTGTCATAATGCAGAATGGGGGCGGGGCTTTGATTCTTTCTGCAGCATTGCAGGTACGAAGCCACAGGCTGGACAAAAAATGAAGTCGTGCACTGTAACCATGAGCAATATATTGTCTGCTTTGCCTTTTCGTTTTGGCCACCGATTACCTGTGCGTCCATATTACGGTCTGGCGGTTATTCTGTAGTCAGTCAACGATGCAAAAACAGCCGTTCTAGATATACTGCCAGGACAATGACATAGTCTATTTTTGTACAACTGGCTATGATTTGAATAAAGAAAAAAAGCAGATGTGCAATCATTTGTCTGACTGCGTACAACAACAATAAAATCAGAAAAACAGTTTTGGGAAAACAGAGGAAAAGTCTAAAGTATTAATGGGGAAAACAGCGCCACGCCACTTGCCACACGTGAATATATTCGACGTTTCCTTCCGTTTTTTGCTTTCAAAGTCTTCGTGGCTCGTGGAAAAACTAGGGCGTCTGTTTACCTGCGGCACGTGCGCAGTGTCTCCTCGCGCGTATGTTCAGCACGGGTGGTTGGGGGGGGTAGCAATAGTGCTTAAGTAAATAGGGGCGGGGGGAGTAGGAGAGTAAGTGAGCGGGCTTTAGATTTCTCTCTCCTCTTGCTCGTCGCTTCTCCACTTTCTTCTATTGTTGATGAGACCTTTTAGGACCGTCCCCCAGTAAAAAAGGATATTTATGTCGCCCAGTTTTACTAAACATAAGGGGATACCGCGTAAGTGAGACACGGCCAGTTGGGACATTGTGGTCAGGATGCCGATGAATGACATCTGCTTTTCCTAAAGACACGAGGAACGTGTGCTTTACAGGGGACTCTCCATGGACAGTGAAATAGAAGGTTGGACATGTTTAAATAAACCTAGTGTCTGTGTAGTCTTATCTCTGAGCGGGGAAGTTACTACCTGTGCTTAGCCTACTTTAAAACCCAAGATGTCATTTACAACTGTGGAAGACCAAGTTGCAGTGTGAACATAGTCATTGTTTCACCTTTTACATTTTACATTTACACTCGTGTCTTTTATTTAATTATTTTAAACTTTAAAAAAAAAATTCAACGACATGAACGTAGATGTTCCTAATATAAGGATAAGTCCGTTTATGCTGTAGACTCCAGTTCACTGGTTTTAACCAAATTTCTATCGATTCGCTTTTTTCAGCGTCAATTCTATTCTTTAGATAGTTCCCTAAACTTCACGTGGCACCTTCCAAAATCGACACAAGAACTCTGGTCTTCAACAAACATTGCTATTAAGTGAATACAGGACTTTGTTTCTGTCCTAGTCTCAAGCCGAACTTGAGAAGACCACCAGATCGTTCCGACTTGGTGACAAATAGATAGTTTCCTTGGGCTATTTCGTGGGTTCTCCTAAATTGACGATTTTTACAGTTTGACAAAATGTTTAAAAGGTTTCAATTGACGGGAATGCACGTGCCGTCTCATATCAATCTACTACTGAGTGAGGAATGTCAAAGATCCGCTTAGCCTACTTGACACTCCACTGCACCAAAATGCTAGAAAATCTTTGTGATCATTTAGGGGCTTGCTGTAGTCGTGACCGTAGTGTACACTGTGTGTAACCACAGCATTCGGTGCGTTCTGTGCTGTTGTTTTCAGCACCAAGGACAGCGACGCACCCACCACGCATCCTCCATACCTCAAAGTGAGGTCGTGAAACATGCAAAAACGTGAGAAGTTCATCAAATAAGCTTTATTTTGCTAATGGTTACAGTTAATGGCGGGAAAAGATGAAAAATCATTAGACTCGTGCTTGGCTCTTTCCAAATGTCCATGCCCAACAACCTGTTGATAGTTACGCTGAATTGAGAGGGTGTTGTAGAGTTCTCGTTCATAAACTTGACAACCCCACAGCTTCTTAAACATCTCTAAACAAACATTCTCAAACAAGTATGATTTTTGTAATTTAAGATGTCAGTAGTTTTGTAATGTAAGGGTTTCAGCAGTGTATCATGGGTTTTGTTAATGAACAAAACATTGCAAACACTACATTGAAATGTATCTTTTTTGCAACATTGTCATAAATACTGTTGGTTTGCATTTTTTTTTTCTCATACCGTAAATGTATCAACCAGAAAAGAATTGCATATACTCATGAAATGTATTTGTATACCATTTATTGATCATAGTGTTGGTATTTTAACCACTAAAATGTATTCAGTATATCTCAAATCCATCAATATTCGTAGTTATTTGTTCTGAGTGGACACTTTTATTGAATTGCTCCTCATTTGAAGTATTGCAGGAAATAACAGAACAATTAATCTGAGTTTTAGAGAACCTCTGGTCTGGTTGTTTAATAGAAAGCTGAAGTCATGAAAGTCAACTTGTTGAGAAAATATGTGTTTCTGCAGCATACAACCATGGATTGTACCCTTACCTATAAAGAGCTGTAATCTTCTTGCACGGTCCCAAACATTCTTGACTGATTGCTCTCTGCCAGAATTTACTTGTTAGGCTTGAGAAAAATGTTGATTTACATTATAATAGACATTGCATTTCAAACTTTGTGTTTGACATGTTTGATTGATGAACGCAGTATTTTTCTGTGGTCAGTCTCTATAGGCATGCCTCTGGGTTTTGTTTAAGGCTGATTGTTAGAATATATTACATGAAAATTCCTAATATTTTATTATTATTAATATTATTATCATAATATTCTCAGTCTGAAAAGGTATGTGCTAACAATGCTGTTTCAGGCACTTCTAAGAAAATCCAATTTCTCACAGTAAAAATCCAGCTCATATATCTTAACAACCCAGACAAGTGCAGAATACTTTCTACTTTATTGCCTCCTATCTTACACAATGTGCCTCAAGGGCATGATTGTTAATTGGTGCTAATTCAGACAGCAGTTAGACAGATTGGTTCAATGGGCCTTAGATTGTTAGGGGCATGCTGAAATTGATTGAAAATTAGATTTTTTTTTTTAAAGCTTGAGCTTAGGGGCTTGTCTGTTTTTAAGAAGAATGATAACCCAGTCGAGTCTCTGGAAATAAAGGTATTGTTGAGGAAATGACAGAAGATTTGCTGATAGAGTAATAACAAGAGCCAAATCAAACTGCTGATGAAAGAGTTTTCACTGTTAAATTTATCACAGAAAAATATTCAACATGACTGCTGGTTGTTTTGTACGCCATGTCTAAATGATGACAGCAAAGGCTGAGCAAAATGTAGCTGACTCACATAAGCAGTAAAGTTATTAGTAACAGTGTGAATGAGTCTTTTGTGAATTTTTAGTGGACTGGCTCATAAACAAATTGTGTCAAGTATTCAAAATTCAGCAGGGCTGCTCATAGTATTTGTAATGTATTAGTCTGGCCCAAAAACCAAGTGCAAAAAAATATTTTGTTTGTGAATGGATAAACCATGTCACACAATGGTACATAAATTAGGAGATTTAACCTGGGCATGTCTTGGAGGATGGGTAAAGCAGTTAGCTCACAGTGAAGCCTGGCCCTGTTTAATTTGATTTGCTGCTTGTTTGCATGGATACTAAATTAAGGGAGATCCGTTCAGCAATAAAGGTTGCCGTAAAAGTTGTGGGAGGCTGTTCAACTTACTGTATATGCAACTAACAGAACCTTTTGTGCCACTCACAAGCAGATTACATAATGGATATATATATATTTTTAAATTGTGAACTTGTCTCATTCTGTCATGAGGGTTGCTTCATGAGTTAATAAGAGTCTTTATTTTAGTTTTTTTTTTTTTTTTTTGGTTTGTTAATAACATTTATTTGAAAATTGTTCTCAATGTAGTAAAGAGAGGCTCAATACTGCCTTTATAATAGACTTGTCTCACAAAATAACGGTACTATACCTACAGTTTTGCTGAATAATTTTTATGTGGCTCATTTTGTGTATCACAGCGCTTCATGTTAAAATGAACTCTACAGGCACTTTCACATAAGTCACAAATCACATGTTTCACATCTAACTATTTTTACTATAGTTAATACATGACTTGTGAGGATGCATTTTAAAGTTGGCATTACACAATTAACACAATTGTGCTGCACCTTAACTGATAGAGCGATGCACTTGCGATGCGGAGAATGTGAGTTTAACCGAAAGTGTCATAATCACTACAAAATGGCTTGGTTGCTTCAGCAATTGTGTTTTTCATTTCACATTTCCTCTATGACAGTTAGGTTTAGGTTAAAGGTTAAAGATATGGTCGGTTTTGCTGCTTTAAAACAAAAAAAAACTAAAAAAATCAGAGCATTAACTTTAACAATGTCATCTGTTTGGGGAAAAATTAACACTCTTTTAGTGGACATCTCAGAACTGCTGCAATACATGTCCCACGTAATATCATTTTATTGAAATGTTTCCACAGTCACATCATTTTCATGAGAACTGGCTACTTTATAAAGTCTTGGGGATGCAACTTTTGCATAGGCTCTCTAATCAGACAATTTCTGTTTCACAGCACTCCATCATAATGTAATGATAACCCAGGGTTGATTTGATTTGCAATTTGTACAGCCTATCCTGTTGTTGTCTCTCCTTATCTTGTTATTTGTGTGGTCCCCCTCAAATGAGCCCATATATCTTGAGTCTTGAGTCAAACTTGTATCCAAAATGCCATGTCACGAGTCAGGCATTGAAAGTCTTCTAAACCAGCAATCCCCACTGTAACACAGTGCAAGTTCATGGGCAAGGAAGAGGCGAGAAACCGGCTTGACATATAACTTAAAGGTTTAATGGGAAACTCAAAATACAAACACATAAGACAACGGACATGTCCGTGAATGATCTCTCTCTCTCTTGCATCGCCGTCTGCGAGTGGCCTTTATCCCTCTTGACAGCTTAATTAGCCTAATACGGTCCCGCCCTCCACTGTGCCACACCCACATTCCTTCAAAACTTGAAAGTTTCCAGAAGGGTCACACACATGCTAACCTAATCAGTCGCTAGTATTCTTGACTGAGAAACAACATGTATGCAACAGTGAACTGCCATTGTCATCATGAATAAATATAACCTGCAAGAGCTGAGCTTTCATACATAGCAGGTTAGATAGCTGAAGTCTCAGTACAGCACAGAGTACAAGATTTTCAAAATCAGGGCAGGATTGAAACGGTGTTTTAATCACTCCATTCTTGCTGTTACACCTGGGAAAAGGAGAGTTTGTAGTGATATAATAGAGCTCTCTGCAGCACTGGCATTCAGTCCTTGCTCGTGGCACTTTTGAAGTCTAGACTGAAAAGGACTTGTTCTGTGTAAGCATTGCTGTTCTGGGATGGGACGCTCACTGAAGCCTCAGCGGTGGGTAATAGTGCTGCCTGCAGTGATATTCGGCTAGCAGACAAGTACGGAAACATAGAAATTAGGGGTACACCGCTCGGCCACCAATCTAAATCGGATGATCTTCATCTTCAGTCTGTGATCAGCGATTGGATGATCTTTTTTGCAGCACGCAGGGAATCACACATACTCTGGTACTCTAATGAATGAGCGCTATCTCAGCCCTTGATGCATGACAGTGTGGCCTTTGGATGGTGAATTGTTGGTTATTATAAGTATTCATGAATTGAAACTTCCAGACATGCTGTTAGTCAGATGAATATTCAGGTTTGTTTTTAAGAATGTTTAAGAATCACACGTGTATGAATATTAAATTGCCCATTTTCTAGAGTCATTACGGTAGTATCTCTGCGTGTGTGTGGTGATCTCGTGGTTTTTACTGCTTACCAGTATGTCACAATGTCCTTTTGATATTGACAACAGAACTATTAATAACTGTTTCAGAACAAATAAATGTTAGCAATTCACAATTACATGAATTAATGTAATTTTGATAACTTTGTAAAAAGGTTTCATTCATTAACATGAGTTAATGCATTAGGTATCATGAACAAGCAATGAACAATATATTTTTATAGCCTTTATTAATGTTAGTTTAATTTAAAAATTACAGTTGTTAGTTCATGTTAGTTCATAGTGCATTAACTAATACAACATTGAATGTAATAGTAGTTAAATGTAATAGTATATGTTGTAACTAACATTATGTTCAGTTCATGTTAACTACAGATTTGTTGTTAAATAATGTTTACAAATGGAACCTTTTTGTAAAGTGTTACTGTATTTTCACTGTGTGGGGCATAAACATATTTCTGCACTAAATAACTTGCAAAAGTTTGGCAAATCGGGATTGGAATTGACCAAACTTAGTGTTAAAAAATCGGAGATCGGTATCGGCCTCAAATTTCCCGATCTGTGCACCACTAATAGAAATGCACAAATTTGCATACATTTAAATGGCAATTTAGCGTTTGTTTATGGTGTTTCAACACTTGTATGAGATGATGACTCCTGTCATATCAGAAACCCTATAAAAGCTGTTTAATTTTCTATAGAGCATGTCACCCCCTTATGGGCACAGCCATGTTGACAGCACATGACACTGTGTCATTTAATTGGAATGAGGTACTACCACTAATAATGACAATAATAATAACATGTTTACGTTTTATATAATGCTTTAAGCCAATGCTCAAACATAAAAGCACATGTTAACAAACCAAGCAAACCAAACATTGTAACATCTAACACAATATGCTTCCTACAAACAACAACTGAGCCCGAGTCAAGAGTATAGTCCAGAGTGATGGTACCAGCAGGAGTGATCAAAAAGACAGTCCAAACAGAATGAGTGCAAGTGAAAAGATAAAATGCCCAAACGATGGGGAGTCATGAAATAAACCGCTACGTCCTGCAGCTCTCATTGCACAGATGAATGGCGCGACATCAAAGGCAAACGCGAGCACAAGGCAGTGTTCAGCTGGCCGAGACCTTGTGAGTCGCGGATGCCTGGTTACAGTCCAGCATGCAACAATGCATGAAAAAGCATATGGATTAAATCCAAGAATGTCCATAATAGGGATGTGTGTAGTATGAGACAGTTAAACAGAAGTTAAACAAACATCTTTGGTGTAAAGCGGCAGCAAACAAGCTTCCAGTATCCAACACGATAGGTGTCAGTATAGAGTCAAAACCACAAGTACTTCTGGGATTGATGGGATGAGAAAAGCCGGCTGTGGCCATGTCCCAAATGGCACACTAAGCCCTTGCAGTCGTCCTCTGTGTCCAGACTTTGGTGACGCAAGCAAGTGCAGACCAATGAGGCGCTTATCAGTAAGTCCATGATGGTACATGAGTTATAAAAGTGTGCATTTGGGACCGACTTCCAGACGTCAGTCAGACGCATTTTTATACATTGTTTCGAAAAGTCACGACAATGAGAGGTAAAAGGAACACACTTTAAACTCACGCTTGAATATTTGTTTTTAATAAATAATTCCTAGCACCACACTAATAATAATGTATTAGACAATTTAATCATGAACCTCTGAAAAACAAAGTGCACATATAACTACAGCAACAAAACCCCATCGTTTTAAATATTTAGTGAGCAAATAAATATGATTCCAACATATGGATAGTTACAGGCAGATGCTTATAACACAGTCAAATGTAAAGGAAGGAGAACATAAGTCTCACACACTGTAAACCCTGTATAGTAATCCCTGTAACTTGTGCATGCTATCAAGCACAGATCAAAAAGGGGCTAATTACATAGAGAAAATATAAAATCCTCCCACAAGAATTGTGTAGATAAAGATGATTTAGGGGCCGATGACACTGAGCATGCTTTTGCAACTGTCTGTTTTCAATTGTTTTCCCATGTAAACGTGCTAGATGGATTTTTTTTGACTGTTGTGCCGCATCTCGCGCAGGTGAACCATGTTTTTTAGATGGCGACTCAGGTTTAAAAAAACATCTAAAGACACCTGCGTTTTGTTCTATTTGTCATCGTGCTGTATCTAACTTTTTAGTGCAAGAATGCGATTGGTGTAAATGGTCCCTTAGAATGTGTTACCAAGTAGTTCATTGTCCATAGAATGGAGTGTTGTTGTGCATCTGGATATGTCCCATTGGGGCAAGAAAGGTCAGCACTGAACTACTGCTGGATCATGTTCCCACTCTGCTTTGTGAGAGATGAGAGGGTGAATGCAGATGGTAGGCTCAGCTGGGAGAGTCTCTGCCAATGGCACGCCCCCTCTTCTCTTCTCAATGTTAGCCTGTGTCAATAAGCGGAGCCAAACTCAGGAAAGGGGGTTCTCCAGCATACCATTATTCTGGAGAGCTGGGGTATTATCCACCACCTGATGGACATGCATGAGATTTTGTGATGTCTGAATTAGAGGCTGTTTTACACATGGATTGGGTAGAGCTATTCAGGCCAGTCAAGCAAATGGTCCTCCTGCTTACCTGTGATAGGGTTTACTAGCAGAAGCTTTTAAAGGTCTCCGCCTAATTATTTAGGTAAGTTAGCATGTCAGTATTGGTCCTGGTGGTTCACGTTCAGGTTGTCAACTATTTTGACAGTTATATGATGTCTGTCTTACCTCTTATGACATATTTGGCCAGTAAAATGTGGCTATGTTCCAGTGGCGGCTGGTGATTTTCAAAAGAGGGAAGGGACAGATTTCAGTAAAAATAAGTGTACTTGCATATATTGTTTTTATGTTATTATTTATTTCATCAGTCTCTGATTTTTTTTTAGGTTGTTGTAATGAGAAGTCTGCTCTCCTATTTTTGGCACGAAATGGTACATTTTGATTTGATTGATTTCTTCAAAATTAAGTCAATAGCATTAGCAGTGTCTGGCATTTTGCCCCCAAAAGCAGCTATGTTGCCACCTTCCTAAACAAAATCTAAAATATATTAACTAGTGAACTTACTGAAAGAAAATATAATACCAACTGAACCTTATATTTACAATTTGTTTTACAACATATACATTTGCCAATGGTAAATTGAAGATTTATAATCACTAAATGAATTGGATTAATTAAATTTGTATGTACCGCCGATTACTCTGCACCTACTAAATGACTGTGAGACTCAAAATCTTGTCTTCAAGCAGTTGAAACTCCAAAGTCTGTTCACCCTATAGTGGATTGCATCCAAACTAAAGTAGACCTTTTACAGAGACAGTTTTTCAGTATCATCTTCTGCTCGGTTCCAGGTCATACAGGTTTGACCGGAAATATACAAGCTGAAATTGCTGCTAAAGAAGCTCTCAATATGGAAATATCAGAATGTCAAAATCCTTCTTCAGACCTCTGGCCTACTCTAAACTCTTATATATTAAGCAAGTGGCAATTAGAATGGGATGCATGTGTGTTACCAACAAATTACATGAAATATACCCTACTGTCTCCAGCAATCTTTTATTTTCCTTTGAAACAAGAAGTGGCGTTCACTAGGTGCCGTATAGGCCACTCAAGACTCATGCATGAATTTATTCTGAAAGTCAAGGAACCACCATCATGACATTACTGTAAGACTCCATTGTCTTTTAAACATATCATACTAGTCTTCCCTGCTTTTAATGCAAATAGATAATGTTTTTATTCAGTAAGCTCTTTGAGGGATTTGTTTTAAGGATTTATCAGGCAAAGTTTTCAAATTTTTATACATGTCCATTTGAAACGTTTTACCCTTTTATAATTATTTATTTTATTTATAAAACACTTTATGTAATTGTTGCAAATTTAAACCTTTATACACAATACTACTCCTGCATAAAAATAGACTTAGTTGCTGACATGGCATTAAACTTTTAATTACCTATCTACTCGAGGGTTTAGCAGCCATGGGGGACAGGTCCCGCCAAACTCTTTAAAAAGATGATTTGGTCCCCTGCACTTTTTCAAGTTAAACCCATATCGCGTCCAAATGGTGAATTTGTAAACAGTATTTTTTTGGTTTGTTACTTGGGCTGATTGAGCGACCATCCAGCCAATCACAGATGAGTTTCATGAGCTGAAAAAACCCCTTCGTAATAGTCCTAATCAACGTAGCTCCGTTCATTTCTACAAAGTTGCTTTCAATAATGCTCAGTTAACAATGTTTTTATCAGCGTTGTTGTTGATCTAAATTAATAATCTAGATATGAGGAACACAAATGAGAGATGTTTATCTGCATATCGTTCTTGATTGGCAGCATTACGTGAATAGCACTGCAAAAAAAACACGTAAAAAAAGACAATTCTTCTTTTAAGTACAGATTGTAAGTGGAGTTTATATCAGTGCCTGTGTCTTCATTAAGTTATGCTTTTTACATTATGTTTGTGAGGTAATAGTTTGATTGGATGTTTTTGCCAATTTAAGAATATTACTATATCTGTGTTAAATATGTAAAGCTATTTTTAAAATCATTTTTTTTAAATCAGTGTTTGTGTGCAGTCGACCAACTGTAGGAATAAAGATAGATCTGCTGTGATCTTAGAATCATCTTATGCATTTTACTGAAGTCAATAGATTTTTAGACATGCTTTTTTTATTTTATTATATTTTTATACATGAAAAAGTATGGACATTATTGAAACTCATAATAATTATAAGACTATTATTGTTGTCTTTTGATAAAAGTCATGTTCAGCAGCTCAAAACTGCAGGGAAATAATAGATTTGCTTTGTTCTTATAATGCTTAAAACCTCTACTAAAGATTTTTGTAAATCTGTAGACATACACATTTAAAAAGATGACAATTTTGTTTTGATCATTGATTCAGGGACTAACTCATTTCACTCAAGACACAACTATTTTTGACACTGTATTACACTCATGGCATACGAGAAATTATCAATGAATGTATCATTAAATGGATAGAAATTTTGGTGAACACTCAAGCCACTTGGATACATTTAAATCTCACAATGCACAAGCACAGTTTAAAAAATTAAATTGTGCACATGCACAATATTCATTATTGTAATTTTTTTTAATAATTTATTGAGGACCAGCAAGTGCTCCACAAGATGCCCTTTAATATTTCAGCTAATCTTTAAAATACATTTTTTTTTAAGTATATAATACATATATATTAATATGATACTTATATCATTCACTGGTGGACAAAAGAATGGGATAATGTTCAGATTTTGTTCTTATGGAAAGAAATTGGAACTTTAATTCATCAAAGTGTCATTCAACTGATCACAAAATATACTCAGGGCATTACTGATGTAAAAAAACAGCAACATCTTTATTTGAAAAATGTAATTTTTGATCCTTGTGTAATCATGCTAAATTGCTAATTTGGTACTAGAAAATCACTTGCCATTTTATCAAACACAGTCGAAAGCTATTTGGTTTGTTAAATGAATCTTTGCATTGTCTTTGTGTTTGTTTTTGAGTTGCCTGTCATGTCTTAAGTTCAATATTAGGTCAAAAATGGCAACAAAAAAAAAGAAACAGCTTTCTCTAGAAACTCATCAGTCAATAATTGTTAGAATTTATACAAAGGTGTACACTACAGTTTTCAAAGACAAAGGTCAACTGGCCCTAACAAGGACAGAAAGAGATGTGGAAGGCCAGATGTACAACTAAAGAAGAGGATAAGTACATCAGAGTCTCTAGTTTGAGAAATAGACGCCTCACATGTCCTCAGCTGACAGCTTCATTGAATTCTACCCGCTCAACACCAGTTTAATGTACAACAGTAAAGAGGAGACTCAGGGTGCAGGCCTTATGTGAAGAATTGCAAAGAAAAAGACACTTTTGAAATAGAAAAACAAAAAGAAAAGGTTAGAGTGGGCAAAGAAACACAGATATCAGACAACATATAATTGGAAAAGAGTGTTATGGATCTTAACCCCATTGAGCTTTTGTGGGATCAGCTAGACTGTTAAGAAGTGCCCGACAAGACAGCCACATCTATAGAAAGTGCTACAGGAAGCGTGGGGTGAAATGTCACCCGAGTATCTGGACAAACTGAATGTCAAGTTAGAATGCCAAGGATCTGCAAAGCTGTCATTGCTGCACATGGAGCATTTTTTGATGAGAACTCTTTGAAGTAGTTCAAGAAGTTCTGAAAAAATTTTTCAAATTGCAATAATAATTTTTCATGTTATTAATGTCCTGACAATACATTGTGATCAGTTGAATGCCACTTTTGTGAATTAAAGTACCAATTTATTTCCATAAGAGCAAAATCTGTACATTATTCCAAACTTTTGCCGCCAGTGTATATATTAATATATACTATAATATATTAATACTACACTATAAGTGTTGGGTCTCTGCAAGCCACCTTCTGACAGCTGTGTCCACCCACTTTTAAAATGATTGTTATGCCACTGTACCTACTGAATGATAGTGATTGTGTTTTAATCCGAAATCCTGTCACTCACACACATCAGTGTTTCAGTGATTGGCCGTTTTTTACTTGGTTCAGCCCGTTTGAGTGCTTGACCAATCATATAGAGAAGCTGGCTTCCAGGCGGGATATTAATACATTGATTGAAAGCCCACTGTCCAGTCGTCAATCAGATAATTTCCCTCTTATAAATAGCACTCATGAAGCTCCCATAGACCCTCAGAGACGCATGGCATCCAGGCGGGACCCAAAATGACATGTTTAGAGCCTCTTGTCCAATGAACATTGATCTTTTGCTCCACTGAACTCAATGGGACACACCTCTGCCTTAGACTCCCATTGAAGCACGGCTTTAATGGGGTTCGATTAACTGTGCGTCTGCAAACTCCAATGGACATTACCATGCAGAAAATATCAACGGAATGCATCACAAAAGTGTTGTATGCTGATGCACTCTTCTTACCTTAAATACTGAACTGAGACAATAGAGAGTTATAGAGAGGTGATATGCAATTGGATAAACTTGTCATTGTGTAATTTTAATGAAATATTAAGGGAAGCTGTAATTCCTGTGTTGTTTTAAAGAAATAAAAAATCTTAAATAATACTTTACTACCATACTTCTCATTCTGTATTACTATAGCTGCAGTTGGCTAAACAGGATGGGTAAGTAGAAGGTGGGAACCGGCAGAATAGTCAACATATCTTTAAAGACATAATTTAATTTAAAACAAACATAAACACACACAGCGGCCACGTGTGTCTCTCTCTCACTCTCGAACTGGTGTCTTCAGCTCCCATTTATCTCTCTCTCCTGCTCGCCATGCCCTCCTCATTGTCATACTCCTCCCCTGCCCAAATTCAGGCTGAGGCGCCATCTGGAATCATTAAAAAAATTGACTCATTCTTCCTTTTTTTTTTTTTTTTTTTTAAAAAAAGGGAAAATTCGATTTTACAGTGATGCCCTTAGAATGGAAATTAATTTGGCCAATGTTTTGAGGGCTTAAAAGACAGTACACATTACTGTCTTTAACCCTCTGGGGTCTGAGGGTGTTTTGGGCCCTGGAGAAGTTTTGACATGCTTTGACATTTGTGCTTTTTTCAGTTGCTTAAAAACACATTAATGGCTAAAGTCTGATAACACTGTATTCAACACAAACTGGGCTATAATAATATGTGAGCAACATGTATGTACATGAATGTATATGGTTGTATTTTTGAGAAAATAACGTTTATGCATGGTTTTTGAAAAAACAAATTAAAATAAAGCCATATAACACATACTAAATATTTGTCAACAAGCCTTTTGATAACTGGATCTTGTAGCCTAGAGTTTTTGCTACACAATTATGTGAAAACTATCCTGATCACTCATTCATACAAAACAATATAGTAATTTAACTTTTGTAAGACACTTTTAGTGTTAGAAAGGTCATATGCAAGGAGGCGTGAATGATCATGAATATTGATGTAATTCACACCTGAGGAGACAAAAGACCCCTCCCCTGGGCCTATCAATGAGGAATGTGACAGAAAGAGAATGAATATGAGGAGACTTAATGATCAAAATTAAGTTTTAAGTTAAAAGAAGTAATCTGACTATACATATTCTTTACATAAAGACTTTACTTAAATTTAGAGCTGCACTACCATTTAAAAGAAGCCTCTTCTGCTCACCAAGACTGGATTTATTTGATCCAAAATACAGTAAAAACATTGTGTGAACTCTTTTTACAATTTAAAAGGACAGTTTTATATGAATATATTGTAAAATGCAATTTGTTATCAAAGCTGAATTTTCAGCAGTCTTCGGTGTCACATGTTCCTTCAGAAATCATTATAAGATGATGATTTTCTAATATGTGCATATTTAACCCTCCAAAAATTGCCCCCATTCAACTTTTATAAAGCTGTAAAGTTGTTCAAATCATAATTTTAGGGTTTACAGTGTCACATCATCTTGGCAATAAAGTTGTAAAGTTGGATCTAAGTTTACACAGAATTGGTTAGTAAGCGATTATATCCCAATAAAATCATGTTAACACACACATTGTTTACATCTTGTAGCTATACTTTTTAAACAGTGATTTTCCAGTTTGAAGCCATTACGTTCCATTGTGAGAGCCACACTGTATTTTTCTTACTACATACTTAGCATTATAAGACAAGATAAAGTGAGAAAGAAGTGAGACTCCACTGACCTATTTTGAGGAAAGACAGGAGATTAATATCTTTGTGATAATTCCAGGTGTGCGCAATGAGTTAATGTTTGTTGTGTATATGTGTGTGTTTGTCAGAGACAGAATCCTCAAAGGTTCAGAAGCAGTTCCTTCTGACTCATCAAGTCTCCCACAGGAATAAATAGTGAATAGACCTTTAATGAAGTTCACCTCTCATTGAGCTGTCTATCACTTGCTTATCATGCTTAAACAGGAGCTGGAGGCAGTATAGGTGGCTGTTTAAGTCTGCTGTAATAGACTACTGTAGAAGTCTCTGGAGAGAAAGACAAGATGGCACTTTCTTAGTGTCAGAAGGATGAGACCAGAGATTCAAGTGCGGAGACAAAGAAACAGACTTTTTTGAATATTAAACACAGCAGAGTTGGCGAAGCGTGAGGAGTACCCTACATCAACTGCAGCATGGAAATGGAGAGTGTGTTTGTAGGTCTGTGTGCGTCGTGGTAGTGTGAAGAGCAGATTCAATGCAGAGAGGTAATCGATGAGGAATACTCAAGGCGAGCAAGGCTACCAACAGGATGGTAACCCCAATCCAGGCACATCAGCTAAGACTGGTATCCAATATATAATGGGGTAAATTTAGGCAGAAAATAAATCACGATCAGGTGCTGCTCATCTGCTGAAAGTTCCCATGGCAACACTGATTCTGCAAGCCAGCGGCACCTGAAACACTTGAAGAGAACATAAACACAACTGGAATAAACCAGCGGACTCACCGAGACTGTGATGTGATTAATGACTTCAACCGCTGTCTCCCTCG
Organism: Moxostoma hubbsi; assembly: GCA_032164185.1. NCBI lineage: Eukaryota > Metazoa > Chordata > Actinopteri > Cypriniformes > Catostomidae > Moxostoma > Moxostoma hubbsi. The sequence continues at coordinate 57,217,151 of JAVLUX010000001.1, forward strand.
CTGAAGTAATTTGGGTAGGGGGATGAAATGATAATCTGTCCACCATGGTCATGACGACTGTGTTGCCTTGGGACGGGGTAAGACCATTGACAAAATCCATGGCAATGTGGGACCAGGGCCTCAAAGGGACTGACAGCGGTTGGAGGAGCCCGGTTAGAGGCTGACAGGAAGTCTTGGTAGACACACAAATTGAGCAAGCGGACATGAACCAGCAAATATCCTGCACTGGTGAAGGCCACCAGAACTGCTGTCTAATGAGCACCTGGGTATGAGCAGTCCCTGGATGGCATGCAACGTTGGACGAGTGGGCTCACTGGAGGTCATTTGACCGAACGCAGAGCAATTAACAGACCTGTTGGACACTCTGTGGGTGAGGTGGCATTGCGCAGATTTGACTTTAGCCTCCACATCCCAGGACACTATTTCCACCACCCGAGAGGCGGGTAGGATGGTGTCCAGAGGGACGGTGGAGGTCTCGATTTCAAAACATCGAGATAAGGCATCGAGCTTGATGTTTTTGGAGCCCAGACGATACAACAAAACAAAGTCAAAGCGATATTAAAAATAATTCCCAGCGAGCCTGTCTGGAAATTAGACACTTTTCTACACTAATATATTCCAAATTTGTGCTTTTTCTAATGAAATGGCAATTAAAAATTGGCAAACCCCAGAAACCTTTGCAAGGACTTGTGGGAATCTGGGGTTGGCCAATTGGAAACTGCTCTGACCTTAACCGGATCCATGCGCACTCCCTCGGACGAGATGATGAACCCCACAAACGGAACCGATTGTGCATGAAAAGCACACTTCTCCACCAATAGCCGGTTCTCTAGCAGTTGCTGAAGCACCCACCTGACATGCTGGACATGGTCGTTGATATTCTGGGAGAAGATCAGAATATCATCTAACTAAACAAACACAAATTGGTCGACCATGTCTTGAAGCACGTCATTAACAAGCCTCTGGAAGACAGCGGGGGAATTGACCAATCCGAAAGGCATGACCGAGTATTCAAAGTGCCCCATGAGTGTTAACGACTCATCCCTTTCCCTGATACGAACAAGGTGATAAGCATTGCGTAGGTCCAACTTCGTGAAGACAGATGCTCCCTGCAAGAGTTCGAAAGCTGAAGACATCAACGACAAAGGATAACAATTCTTCACTGTGATGTCATTCATCCCCCGATAATCTATACAAGGTCTTAGCGAGCTGTCCTTCTTCTCCACAAAAAGAACCACGCCCCTGCAGGAGAAGAGGAAGGACGGACGAGACCACCTGCCAGAGAATCATTAATGTATTTATTCATGGCCTCTCTCTCGGGAGCAGAGAGCAAATAAAACCGACCTCGTAGGGGAGAAGTACCAGGAAGCAGATCGATTGTGCAATCGTACAGTCAAAGAAGAGGAAGGGCAACCACAATCCATGTACTAAAGCGAAGACTGGTAACCAACATAGAAAACATGCAACAGGACCGACTAGGGCAAAGAGAGGGTGGTGAGTAACTAATACAACAACAATCTGGCAAAGAACACATAAAAGAGTGGGGTAGATATAGGCAGAAACGAATCACGATAAGGTGCCACTCATCTTCTGAAAGTTGGCATGATCAGTGTTCCCATGGAAACGATCAGGGTTCCCATGCCATTGCTGATTCTGCGAGCCAGAGGCACCTCAAACACATGAAGAGAACAAACAAGTGGACTCACCGAGACCGTGACACTTAGAGGTGAAATGACATATTAGGCTAAGTGAAAGCCTCAGTCACCACTAGGTGTAAAGGTATGAAATTTTCATGTTATGATAGCCTTCACAAAAATACCGCAGTATTGCGGTATCACGATATTAATGTGCCTTGCTAAAATTATTAGAAGTATAATATTTAGTTATGAAATATTGGGGCATTTTCTGAATGGATAAATAAATACATTTTAAATCTTTATAGATATTTTTCGATTTATGAATATACAATATATGAAAATTATATTTATTTAATTGCAAAAACAAAGAAAAGAAAAAATTATGATTCTACCCAGAGTAACAGTTCAGAAGTGATTAAGTAATTGGTTGCTTTTGTAATTGATTGAATAATACTAGTTAATGTCTACTAAAGAATACAGAAAACTTCAACTAAATGGACAAGGTGAGTACTTTTTAAAAACTGTGCTATTTCTTCATATGTTATTTATTGCTATCAAAAAAGTTTATTTCATAATACAAACATAACGTTAGCCTACTGTGGTGAGCAGGGAGGAACCGAGCGGCGTCAGGGCAGAGGGAGGCCGGGAAGATAAGTGGCGAATGACTTTCACCTGCGTGCCACACCGATCTCGCGTTCCAGCAAGGGCGGTGGGAGTACTTAAGAAGAAGAGACAGCGACAGACAAGTGAGAGATGCGTGAAGCTGATTGCGTGTATCTGCGTGTCAGTGTGGTGTTGCTGAAAAGCAAACCTTTTGTGTACTGCTGAAAAGCGGCCTCGTTGTGTGCGACTGAAAAGTGCAACAATAAATGTCTGTGTTTTGTCAAGCCGGCCCTAGCTTCCTCCTTTCCATAATTGTTACACTGGTGCCAAAACCCGGAAGGATGTGCCGTCCAAGGAGTCCTCGGTGCTGACTGGGGATGGCAACGCAGTGGGAATGTTCAATGCAGTGACGCTGGAGCCCCGCATCAACTGGCAAGTTGACTGGATGACTGGCTAAGGGGTCCAGTGCCATCACCCAGTGTCGCGGACGGAAGCAGCACAGCGGGCCAAGGACCACTCAACGGTGTATCTGGGGGCAGCGAGCTCCTCTCTCTCCCCTCTCTGCATTCTCTCTCCCTTTTACCCCCCCTTCCCTTTCTCCCCTCTTTTGTCCTCTCAGGCACGCACAGGTCAGATCCAGAGACAGGTATGACCCGTCGATGCTCCCTCCCTTGCTTCCAGCGAGGGGTGGTGGGAGTACTTAAGGAGATGAGACAGCGGCAGACACGAGAGGAAGACGCATGAAGCTGTTTGTGTGTATCTGCGTGTCAGTGTGGTGTTGCTGAAAAGAAGACCTTTTGTGTACTGCTAAAAAGTGGCTTTATTTTGTGAGACTGAAAAGCACAACAATAAATGTCTACGTGTTTTGTCAAGCCGGCTCCAGCTTCCTCCTTTCCATAATTGTTACACCTAGCTATAAACCTAATCTTTCATACAAATCTTATATAACTGGGAGTGTTACGAAAGGGTGTCTATCATTTATTTGCCTATATATACTGTATTATCACTTACATTCATCTCCGCATAATCTTTAGGGGGTTGATCACGGATATGGCTCCTTTTACAACGTTTACAAATTAGGTAACCATCAACATTGATGGTGCCTTCTGGGTCTTTTAAATCACATAAATATTTCCACACTGCGAACTTCAGCCACTTGGCGGGGAGAAATAAAATGTTCAGACTTTGGCATTTTGGTGCGTTGCGCTTTCTCTGCCATGCAGTTCTTGCGTGTGGCTTTTAAAATGAAGTGACGGTTGAGTGAAACAGAAGGATGTTGTAATTCAGGATTTATTTGATCAAGTTTATATGATACTGTGTAAATGTAACCCATTCTTTCTTAAATTAACTTATATTTACAATGGAAACTTTCAATCCTTGGATTTTAGAAAAAAAAAAAAAAAAAAGTCCATCCAGACTGTGAATGCAATGAATTATAAATGTCAACTGTATGATAACCGTATCTTTTTAAAACCCCAGTATACCGCGACACCATGACATCTACTATCCATATAATCAAAATGTATGGTGACTGAGGCTTTCATTCAGCCTAACATGTTTTATGTTCCACAGAAGATAGAAAGTCTGTTTGGAACAACATTAGGATGAGTAAATCACCTTGCTGATTTATGTATTATGTTTATCAGCATTTATATCAGCCATCATCCATTCTGCTCTCTAGATATCGGTATCGGAATGGTCATCGGCCATTGAAAACCTACATCGGTCAACCACTAGTCCAGACACTTGAGCATACAAACTAACATTAAGTGAGCAGATGAAACTGTCCAAAATCATGCACAAAGAATTCTGCACCTATTTGGCTGTCACATTTGTAGTACGGCGGAATAAGAGGAAGTTGCACCTGTCACCATTGTTGCTGACTGGTGAACCCTTCCCTTTCTCCGCCCCCCTGAATGTGCCCCTCCCCCTAATCCCCTCTCCCTCTGCAGTGTACGTGTGTGGCATTTTGAGCGCACTTGCAGCAGCAGGTGGAGATGACATCATCTGCACTGCAGTAGACTGCAGCATGGTGTCTGAACAAAGACATGTCAGCGCTGCTGCTAACTGCTGCTGCGTCGCTGTCTCTTTCTCTCTCTTTATCTGTATCTCCCTCTGTAGGTACTTTCATTCTGTTTATCTGTCTCTATTACTCTCTCGCACTCTCTTCTTCTTTGACATGGTATCTGACTGAAGTGTTAACCCTGAGTCCAGACACAGTGAAGCATGCCTTCTTTGTGGCGTTCCTGGTTCTCTGGATTAAAAAAACAAATCAAAGAATCTTTCAGGGCACTGAACTCATCAGTGCTTACTGTCTCAGAAAGTGGGATCCAGACATTTTTACCCTCTTGCACTTTTGTCAGCTCTCCATGTGCTCTGCATCTGCATCTCCATTCAGCAATAAACTGACACTTGAGAAAGCAACAAACCAGCATGCCCTTGTCGCTTGGTTACCATGTAGCAGAAGGTTGCCACAGAAACAGGCTTTTCAATTAGAGGCACATGCAGTTATCTGCACTGGTGCTGTAGTTAGCCTGTGCTGGTCCCAATTTTCCTCTCATACCCCTGCACAGTGAGCCAGCACCTACCGTGGTTACTATATGTCTGATTGACAGATCAATGTAAAGTCTGGTCTGGGAGCCAGGCAGCGATTGCTTAATGACCTGATATTTCAGCCACTGACAACAGCTTTTCATGGATTTTGAAAAATATTACATTTTGCCATTTGTGCTACAGATATGAATAATATCTCATATCTTTCAGCTTATTGAGGAGTTTTTTAATTTTCTAACTGATCAGACTTGAGATTTTTTCCAAGTAGATGATAAAAATGGGTGGAAAAAGAAAAACCATTAGCTGATTTTCCACATCGGGCCAAACGGTTCTGCGCACAGTACAGAGCAATTACAGAAGCATTTCCACTGAAGCATTTTTCTAGTAAAAATCTTAAAATCTTTCTTATTTAGCTAACTATTCTCAACTGTGCTGGTGAGATGGCTTTAGTGCATGGCAACACTTTTAGTGTATCTTCGTGATTTTATTATGATGGTTTAACTATTACTGTAGCCTACATTTATTTTTCTACCCACCTTTTTCATCAGGGAAATACACCGATTATCCACAACATTAAAACCACCTGCCTAATATTGTGTAGATCCCCCTCGTGCTGCCAAAACAGCATTCTGAGCTGCTATTCTCCTCACCACAATTGTACAGAGCGGTTATCTGAGTTACCGTAAACTTTGTCAGTTCTAACCAGTCTGGCCATTCTCTGTTGACCTCTCTCATCAACAAGACATTTTCATCCGTAGAACTGCCCCCACTGGATGTTTTTTGTTTTTGGCAACATTCGGAGTCTGTTGGCGCCAGACAGGTTTGTTTGATTATTTTTGTAACTGCTGATCTCCTGGGATTTTCACAGCAGTCTCTAGAATATACTCTGGTGCCAAAAACAAAAAACTTCCAGGACCTACACAATATTAGGCAGGTGATTTTAATGTTGTGGTTGTTCGTGTAGATTACTAACTCATTTAAACTCAGAATACATCGACATGTTCTTATATACTATTTTCATATAATACTTGTATATTATTTGCGTGTTCGTGTCTGGTGGTAAACACAAGCCCTCAGCAAATTATGGTAACCTTGTGCCTTTTTCACTTTCCTTTCCTTTTTTCGACATGGTCCGTGTCTTTGCTGTTTGTTAGTAGAGAAAAATCAGTACTAAAAACTGGAATATGTGATCATCCTCCATAGTGCGGCACACTCTCTCATGCGTTTACCTCTCACGCGGCTGCCAACAGACGGATCTGTTAAGGACATTATCCTGATTTCACAGCACCGCAGTGGGAAAAGAAACTTTAAACATTCCAGCTGGTCCGGACCGGCACGGAACAGTACATTTTTGTGATGAGAATTGTTTAGCCCGATGGTGGAAATGCAGCTATAGACTTCAAGTGAAGTCATACAATGCAAGTGAATGGTGACCAAAACTTTGAAGCTCCAAAAAGCACATAATGGCAGCATAAAGGTTATCCAAATGACTCCAGTGGTTTAATCCATTTCTTCTGAAATGATCTTAGCGGTTTTGGGTGAGAACAGACCAAAATATATCTACGTTTTTACTATAAATCTTCACATCAGCATTGTCCAAGGTGATCATGACTTCAAGCTCGATTACACTTCCTAGCATCATCTAGTGTTCTATGCATGGGTAAAGCACTAGGAAATCAAGCTTGAAATCAGCTTGAGATGGTGCTTAGAGACTGTAATGACAAGATGTACAATGAAAAAGGAGTTACATTTTGGTCTTTTCTGACTGAATCACTTTAGAAAGCATGGATTAAACCACTGGAGTCGTATGGACTACTTGTGTGCTTTTTTGAAGCTTTAAAGTTTTGTCCACCATTCACTTGCATTGTATGAACCTACAGAGCTGAGATATTCTTCTAAAATTCTTAATTTGTGTTCTGCAGAAGACAGTCATACACATCTGGGAATGCTTGAGGTTGAGTAAACGATAAGAGAATTTCCATTTTTGAGTGAATTATTCCTTTAAGGGACCAGGGCCCAGTTTCAAGAAATCTCTTTGAAAAGGGATTTTGAATTGTGCCAGTATTACCACCAAGCAATACCCTAGTAGCCACCCAGAACATCTTTGAATCATTGTAGGGAGTTTTGTACATGTAAGCACCACTCACGTTTTCCAAAATCAGGTGCCAAGTACAGATGGATTTATGTTTGCAAATGTGTTTGTTCAAAACTGTGTTTTTGAAGCTGAATCTGTTAAATCTGGTAAATGTGTTAATTGTTGTTTCCATTCATTTTTAAAAAGGACTGCATTTACAGAAATGGTGATTAATAACATCCAACTCTGTGACTTGATTGGATACAATAAGGGTAATGACTGGGTTTAATTAAACAGTCAGTAAACAGTCTTGCTTGGGGATGCAAACTAAACCAGAGAAGAAAAAATATGTATTTCAGACTTCACTGAATTATATTGCCACAGTGTTGTTTTGAGCCAAAAAGTTACAAAAGCAATCAAATGTGATTAAACCATACTTTGGTTGGTATTAATGTCACTGTGGTTCCTTTACAGATAACCAATTCAGAATGTCCATCCTGGAACGGCTGGAACAGATGGAGCACAGGATGGCTGAGATGGCCGGTCAGCAGCAGCAGAGCAGCGGAGGAACAGCAGGGGCTGGAGGGGGAGGAGGAGGAAATGGAGGCTCTGACAGCCAGTCTCAGGTATAGCAGCACATCAATAAACTTTTGGTTTGAGATGAAGTAGAGTTATACAAGAGCAACTGGTAGGTTCAGTCATGTAACTCATAATGCAGTGGTTTTGCTGAAGGACCCAGATTTTCATTGCACATCAAGTGGTGGCCCAACACAGTACCTAAATTGTTTATTGTACAAAAGTAAATTATAATGTTCTTAAAATCTAACTTTGAATGTTTGGTTTCTAAATGTCTCTTGAATTTCAATGGTTTCATGCTCTCAGCAGCCAACAATTCACAGCACCTCTAATAAACCTTGAATAAAAAGTGACTAAAATTTGATAAACTTAGATTTAATTGTAGATATCTTAAAGGGATAGTTCACCCAAAAATGTAAAATTCCCCATCATTTACTCTTAAATTGGTATTTTGGAGGTGGGGGAACCACCTAGATCAATATATAAATATTTTCTTACTATAAATTTCCACTTTCACTTCCGCATTCATCTTCTTTTGTTTTGTTTTTTGGCAATTCACATTCTTCATGCATATCACCACCTTCTGGTTGGTCAAATGTGGAGATTTATAGTAAAAAATGACTTAAATATTGATATGTTTCTCACTCACACCTATCATATCGCTTCTGAAGACATGGATTTAACCACTGGTGTATTATTGATTACTTTTGTGCTGCCTTTTTTGGAGCTTCAAAGTTCAGGCCACCATTAACTTGCATTGTATGGACCATACACATCTGGGATGGCATTAAGTAAATGATGAGAGAATTTTCATTTTTGGTTGAACTATTCCTTTAAATATTTCATAATTATAGATCGTAGCTGTCAGTTAAAGTTTGTAGCTTTCCATAACAAATGTAGTTGATAATTGTGACAAACACTTTATTGTTAAATATAGATGTAAATTCCTTCATTTTTTCGCAGTGTGTCTCGGGACAGGCAGGAAGCTCCTTTGAGAGTCGTGTTGTAGTTGTTTGTGAAAAGATAATGAACCGGGCCTGCTGGGCCAAGTCCAAACACCTGATTCACTCCAAGACCTTCAGGGGCATGACCCTGCTGCACCTTGCCGCAGGCCAGGGCTATGCCACCCTCATCCAGACTCTCATCAAATGGCGGTGAGTCAGAGAGTTAAGAGTGCTAAAATCTGTCTACGTCTGTCTGGAAATGTTTTTTTAATGATAATTTTGTAATTTCCTCTGCCATTGTTGAACTGTCCAGCACTAAGCATGCAGACAGCATTGATCTGGAGCTTGAGGTGGACCCTCTCAACGTTGATCACTTTTCTTGTACTCCACTGGTATGTGGCTTATATACGGCTTATTTGCAATTGAATTTTGGTGTGCCATTTTTGCTTAACCCACTAACTTATTTGTCTCTCATGTTCTTTCTCACAGATGTGGGCTTGTGCTTTGGGTCACCTAGAGGCAGCAGTGGTCTTGTATAAATGGGACCGGAGAGCACTGGCCATTCCAGACTCCTTGGGCCGCCTGCCTCTCTCCATCGCCCGCTCCCGTGGCCACACCAAGCTGGCGGAGTGCCTGGAGCAGCTCCAGAGGGAGGAGCAGCAGCAGATGCCTTCCTCCCTGCCACCCACCTCCAGCATGTCTTTCTCTCCTAACCCTGACATCCCCACCTCCAATAGCTGGATGGTCAACTGGAGCAGTGACAGTATGGTGGCCCCCAACAGGCAGAGCACTGGTACAGCCACCACCACGACAACCTCTTGCACCAACCAGAACCCAGGTGAGTTCAGACAAAACTCTAAAATTTAAATAAAGAAAAATGCTTTTGAGCAGATTTCCTTGCTTTAAGGCATGGTTCACAGAAATATGAAAATACTGTCATCATTTACTCTCCCTTTCTTCCAAACCCAACTTAATAATATCGATCTAATTCCAATAGTCTGTTTTTTTATTATTATTTCTACTAATATTACCTTGGTGACAGAGCAAATGTAATGGAATTATAAACATCAGCTTAGTCCTCTCCTCTGAGTATACCTTACGCCCACTTTCCATTTTCAGATTTGAGAAGGCCAAGATCAGAGCCTTCCAACTATTACAGTAACGAGTGCCAGCGGGATCTTCCTCTTGCCAAGAAACACAAGCCCAACCCTGAGCTTATGCACGCACAGCTGGATAAACCAATGTCAGTTCCCATGAGCATGGAGCAGCAGACACAAAATCTGTCAACCAGCCCTAAGACCCTCCCCTCCAACCCAACCAGCCCTGAAAAGAATGCCTCTAAGGAGGGTTTGGGGACAGGGGGGATCCCACCAGCTAAGATGGGGTCTTTCCGTGGAGGGCGTAAGTGGAGCTCTAGAGAGTTTCTCAGGAAGGGCAGTGGCAATGGTGGCAGCAGCATTGGGAAGGAGAAACTGGCCAACCGCCTGAGACAGCGTGGGGAACCCCTTAGCATGTTAGGAATGGGGGGGAGGGAGATGGTAGACACAGAAATGCTCTCCTACAAGGATGATCTGGAGAACCAGGACTGCCTCTCACACATGGAGGATCTGCAGGTGAGATCTTCACAAACACATACTGTAAGCCCTCACATATTGCCCCAAACAGCAAACACACTCACAGTCAGCCTGGCTCATTCACACCTGTACTGATGCATTTGTCAGTAAATAGACTCAAGCAAATAAACACAGCTACAAGAAAAAGGGACCAAGGGAGATATAGAGCACCATCCGTCCTGCTGACAAATAAAATCAGAGTTAGAGAGCCATTGTTGTGGCCCCACTCTCTGTCCAGATCTCCATCACCTAATAATACACTTCAGCCATTGATTTGCTCCCATTGCCAGGAGTAAGTCCAGCCTTATTCATCTCTGTCACCCTATATGAATAGAGGGGCTGTAGCAGCATGTTCCTCCAAAGCAAGCACCACAACAATTCCAGGTTTGGATTGATCTGCCGAGTTAGCAAGTGTGTATATTTCTTTACTCTGTTTGTGTAACTCTGAATGGATGTGGGGGTTTTTTGTGCATTTTTGCACCTGACAGGCAAATATGATGAGCTTGGCGGAGCACATCATCGAGGCCACTCCAGAGCGTATCAAGCAAGAACATTTTCCACCGGTGGAGTCTGTTCCTCTGGACAACAGTGTGCTCAGCAACACCATGAGCTGGCTGGCCAGTTACCTGGGGGACGTGGAACACCTGCCCAGCATCATCCACTTGAGGTTAGCAGACGTCTTTTAGTGTACATACAGTACAGCATATTAATATGACTGGAATATTGACTGCGGCGATGAATGTGTTGAAGGCAATCAATCCTTCATCACTTAAAGGAAGTACATCTATGAGGTCTTAACCCTGCAGGAAATCAATCTTAAACCAGCCTAAGATTGTTTGCTGGTCTTACATGGTTTAAACTGGTCTAGCTGGGTTTCAAGCTTGTCGAGAGGGAGCCTTTAAAATAAAAGTTGTTGTGCATCTTGTTTGTTTAGTTTTTTTAGCATTTTTAGGTGTATTGTTGTTATTTACATTATTTTAATATAGCTTTTAAACTTATTTTAAATTATTTTAAGGAGAGGTCCACCAATAGTGGATTTTGCAAATACCGATAACTAAGGTGGAGGGTGGGAAAGGCCGATAACTGATTAATCGGCCAATTGTTTGTAAAATTGATTTACAAAATGCCAACAAAATACAAAAATATTTCCTTACTATGATGGGCACAGACAAAGAATACTAAATGAATAAAATTCGAGATGCAGGTTATTGTTTAACAAAATCCCAAAACTAACCAGAAAAAATTAAGATTTGGTGCATAACATGGGACATTTAAGTATAAACAAACCTGAAACACACCGGGTACTCTTATTTTGAAATGATGAAATGATGACAGAATTATCAATAACAATCGGCATAGATTTTTGCAGATAAAGATAGTTCCAAATATACCTGTCTTCCTCTTTTAAGACATCTTGAGACCCCCTAGTTGGCCCCGGTCCCCTGGTTGAAAGCCACTCTCTATGCATGTTTGTGTGTGTTTGTTTCTGAGCAGTCCCATTTACAGTGAAACCCTGACCCCTTCCTCCAACCCTAGTCTGAGCCTGGGCAACTCCCCCATGCGTGAGGGCCTGTTTGAGAAGCCGAACTTGCCTGCCCCCGCCGAGTGGAGTGAGTTTCTCCAAACCTCCAACAGCAAGGTGGAGAGAGAGCTAGCCCAGCTCACCCTGTCTGACCCCGAGCAGAGGGAACTCTACGAGGCCGCACGGCTGGTGCAGACTGCTTTCCGCAAGTACAAGGTACAGGCCAGGACACAGGTACCACAAGCTTGTGTTATGTGTCAGTAGGATTTACATTTTTATGCTGTTTTGTTGGTAAGGTCATAGAGGGTTTGTAGGGTCTTTGACTTTTTGCTCCTTTTTTCTTACTTTCAATTTGTTTATGTCTATCAGACACACACCCACTCTCTTACACAAACACAGAGTAGTCAGTCCCCACAGCTTCAGCATGGGTAAGGCGGCTTAACCAGCGCATGGCCTGGCTTATAGGAGCGATTGCCCTGCTCTTCTTCCACCTGTCAATGCAGTGTGCTGCCTCCTGTGTCTGCCTGTAATGAGTTTCCACTGAGATTCCACAGCTCACACTGGCTAAGTGGCATATGCCTTCTTAGCTCTGCCAGCTAGACCTCAGAAGAAAGACCTGGTCTATTTCAAGTCTCAAACCAGAAGCCTCTTTCTTATCTCTGTCTATCAAAATATCCTGCCCTCCCATTTTAAGTGAACAGGGTCTGTGGATGTCTTCCAGGTGTTGGCCACCCCCTCTTGGGTTGCCTACTCCTCAAACCAACCGTTTTCCCCTCTCTCCTCTCCCCTTCCAGGGACGCCCGCTGCACGAGCAACAGGAAGTTGCCACAGCTGTAATTCAGCGCTGTTACAGGAAGTACAAGCAGGTAATCCTTTTAATAGTACAAGCTCCAGCATATGCACTTGAGCCAATTCTATAGCCTGCTGTACTTGTTACTCTTATTTGAATGTGACGTTAAAGGAATAGTTCACCCAAAAATGAAAATTCTCTCATTATTCACTCACCCTGATGCCATCTCAGATGTGTATGTGTCTTTCTTCAGCAGAACACAAGTAAAGATTTTTAGACGATAGATCTCTGTTTGGTGCAAAAAGTCACATTTAGACAGCATAAAAGTAATCCATGCGACTCTAGTCGATCAATGAATGTCTTATGAAGAATATCTATATGTTTGTGAAAAAAATTAAATCGATAATTAAAATGTTACTAACTTTTAAAAAGCGCTTCCTGCCAGCAGTTGACACATCACATCTTGTGATGTAAGCACATCGGTGAGTTCATGCATGAATTCGGAAGCAGCGCTTATTTACAACATTCAAACAGCATCAGAGCCCTGGATGGAAGCACCAATTAAAAAAGGTTTTTTAATTGACTTGTTTCTTACATAAACCTATCGATTAGTTTCAGAAGACATTCGTTGATCGACTGGAGTTGCATGGATTACTTTTATGCTGCCTAAATGCGACTTTTAGACATTCAAAGTGATGGCACCAGTTTACTTGCATTATAAGGACATGACAGAGCTCTGTCTTCTAAAAATCTTAATTTGTGTTCTGCTGAAGAAAGACAGTCACACACATCTGGTATGGCATCAGGGTAAGTGAATAATGAGAGAATTTAAATTTTTGGGTGAACTATCCCTTTAAGAGCTCTCCGAGGGCTATCAACAGCAAGGTCATAGAGTTTCTTATTTATCACAATTCTATTTTGTGTTCCTTTACAAGCTAACATGGATAGCCTTGAAGGTAACTTGATTTGTATTGATTATGCATTATGTAAAGCAGATTATTATTTTTAGGGATGTCCCGATGCTGTTAACGGAATTGTGTCTGATCCAGCGCTCTTGTGCAGGGTTCCCGCAGATCCTTAAAAAGTTTTAACATTCCTTCAGTTCAGTTTTCAGGTCATAACAAGTTTTAAATATCATAAAAGTTTCAACAAAAGTCTTAATTATCATTTAAAGAGGTCTTAAAATTGAGGGTGGAAAGACAGGAAACGTGATATGACCTAATGTGATTATCAAACTTCAAAAGAATACGATTTAATTAAATAAATGCATGTGCTGCATCTTTCAGAGTAAAAACGTGGCACTGTTGTATTTTGTCAAAGCACGTGGTGGCTTGTGAGTATTTCCAATCACAGCAGTTCGTAATCATTAGGACATATCGTAAATGTATGACAAGGGATCACTAATGATCAACTGTTGATGATGATGATGAGTTGATGAAATATGACAATGTTCACTTTTAATTGTTATATTGTAATACATTGTAGATTATTGTAGGAGTGCACATTGTATTTCCCTTATTTGTTTGAATAAGCAACTGGAAGCAGTGAAGCGCATACATTTCAAAATAAGAGTCCCTAGTGTATTTCAGCCTTTAAAGTTAAAAGTTCCCCACTATGAATCAGATCCTTCCCCCCCCCCCCCCCCCCCCCCCCCAGGTTGCATGAAAACTGCATCTGAAATTTAATTCAATATGGACTCTTGTAGCTTGTCTGGCCCTGCAGGAAGGGAAGACTAAGAACATTACATTTAGGCTACCAATTTTAAAAACTATTGGCAGATTAATTGCCTTTCAACACAATATCGTATCAGAAACCATCCAATATCAATCAACATCGGTCGACCTCTAATGTGTATTTATTTTTATAATGGTGCATAAACCAATTTGAATATGAGATATTTGTGGAAAGCATATCTTGAGTATTTTAAACTTGCGTATACTCTACCGTGTTTTACTGATAAGCTCTGTTAAGGCAATGTTGAATGTGTGCCTCTGCCTGTTTAAGTTAGATTCTGTGATACATTATTTATTATGAGATTGTTTTGGTTTGTTTTGGTATGGGGATACAGTCATTTTATTTGTTCAGGTCTTGTAAAAACTGCTGCAACCCTGTTGTGCTTGTTAAAAATGCCCCGATACCAAAAACTGGCATAAGAATGTCATTCCGTAAACATTGGGTTTTGTTCCTTAAACTTAGTATTTGCATTGGCAGCTGTCTTCTATGGCAGCACCCTAACTAAAATGGGGCCTCAAAAGAGAGTGATTTGGACCACTCTACATAGAGAACAGCTCTTCGCATCATTCAAATAGCTCTCCTCAAGCTCAGCACACCGAGAGTTTCGACTCGCAACTGATTTCTGTACAGGTGACGTGAGAGAAACAACGCAATCCTTAAATGAGCATAAATATGCACACATTTTTGGTAAAATATCAGTTGAGTATCACGTAAAATAGTTAATAATCTATACTTTTCAGTATTGAATGAATTAAAAGTATATTTATAATCAAAATTTCTCTTTCTTCGTCAACCATCTTGGATTTATTTTTCCACCAAGCTCATCTCAGTGCATTCTAGGATCGCTTACCCAGGGATGGATACATAGAATGTTACCTTAGAATTTGGCCAAAACAAGACATAAGGCAGCATAATTAAGATACCCACCTTTTGGAAAAGCCTTTGTGTTGAAGTGTGCCTAGGATGTCTTAAAATGCTGCCTCCAGAGGAAGCTCACAAGGTTTTGAAACAGACCCATTCAGTGCAAACATTAGAATCCTGTTATGTCCTAGTCTGAGTATTAAACCACAAAGGCTGCAAGAATTATATAATTTGCATGTGCTGCGTGCTTCAAATGATAGTGCTTGTGAATGTGTGGAGCCAGTGTTTTAACGACACTGGCTTTAAACTTTTTAGAGCTCCCTGGCTCATTCACGAAAAACACCATCATGAGAATTGCACACTCTGTTTGTAGCAGATGACAGAGAGCAGAGCGCTAATTCACTTTGTAGCTCTAGGCACATATAGACTACATATTTATTCAATTATATAGCAGCCTTTTACGGTTTAATAATCATTTTGGGTTACATAGCGAAGTGAGAAGGAAGTGTTTTTTTCTGGAAGTGAGAAGCTACCATCAAAACACAGAAACGGAAGGGCCTTCAATCCAAAATAAAAGCTTCCACCAAAATAAAACAAAATTTCGAATGAAAAAATTGCGACAGAATTATAGCACTTCTGTGTAGTTATGTAATATTCACTACTATTACTTATAATAATAATAATAATAATAATAATCTTTGGTGTTTTGTTATATATTGTGTTATGAGGATCTGTATAAAAGCACTTTGTTTGAAAAAAATAATACAGCATTAAGTTTAAAAAATAATTATTCTATTTTCATTTGATTTAAGTTTGAATTAATTAATTGATTTAGCGATTATTTGGTGATGAAATTAAAATTTGCTGTTGAATTCAGAAAAAAAAAAAAAAAAATGTATCAGTATTGGTGAGTTCACATACTCATTCTCCAAAACATTTGTATCGGGACATCCCTAATTATTATTTGTTTAAATAAATTAAAAAAGCTTAAAAAGCAATAGTTCTTTTTTCTTCTTTTTTTTGTGAACATCCCTTGAATAGCAAGAAATGTCAAATAGGTAACAAGTATTCTTTCTTAATTAATGTCTTCTGTTTGTGTGTATGTGTCAGTATGCACTTTATAAGAAGATGACGCAGGCCGCCATCCTTATCCAGAGTAAGTTCCGCAGTTACCACGAGCAGAAGAAGTTCCAGCAGAGCCGGCGGGCGGCCATGCTAATCCAACAATGCTACCGCAGCTACAGAGAGTTTGGTCGGCTGAGGCCTCACCACCGAGTGGCTACTGCTGCCTTGGTCCAGCACAAACTCAGGTACCTCACACCTGTAACCAGAAACATTATAAGGGGAAGGAGAACGATCACTCATAGAAAAATGTATGGGAGAAATTGTAATACTCAATGTGTCAGCTGTACTGTAAGAATAAAGTTAAAGAGCTAATCAATTTTGCTGGATTTTATTTAATCTAGAAAACACATGCACTGAAACAGCCTGTAAAATATTTTTTTTGTGTGTGATTTGAGCTAAATACATAAAATGGTACCATTGGTTGTCAGATTGTATTGCTGATTTAAAAATATGTTATTGAAATGTAATCATGACAAAAAAAAAATTGGTCTTTCCCCATTCAAGCAGATAGGAGCTGTACTTGTATGCCTATTGCCTTCATAAAAGATCCATTCAAAGATTGTTACCAAGAAGGCTGAGTGAACAGTCTTAACTTAAAGGGGTATAACTTCCTTGTGTTCTGAAATATTGTGCTACCTCAGCACTCCAATTTATTGCTGAGATAAATATCTCCCTCATAAAGTCATCCAAAATAATTTCACTTCAACTTGTGTTTGATGTACCGTAGTAAGCCAGTACCTATTATGAATGTATTCTGGGTGGCATACTGTTCTGAGCTTTGCCCTACAAGACATTTAGTTAATGTACAAGATGTAATGTGCAAAATTAAATGCACTGAATCGTACAAGATTGATGTGATGTTTCTGTTTCAGAAGCAGTCTGCTCACCAAGAGGCAGGATCAGGCTGCCCGCAAGATCATGAGGTTTCTCCGTCGCTGCCGCCACAGGTATTCTGCCTCTGCCGCATCACCCCGTACTGGCCAAGCTATTGACCTTCTACCTGAAACACCCCCTGATACAAATTCATGTTTGGTTTCCAGATGCACTTCATCAGAGTGGCTATACTGCCCTACAAAGCCAAAACGCAGTAGTCATACCAACTTTGCCACTAGTCTCACTCGAAATCTGAACATACTGTAGTTGAGCCAAACCCATCTGTCCCGATTTCGGTTGTAACTCAGTTTTGATACATTGTGTAATTACTGCGCTTTGCCTTTGCAGGGCTAGTTAGTTTGCTGTTTTTGTCACAGAGGTGTGAAACAATATAATTTAGTTATTGTGGGATAGCGAATCTAATTCTTTCTGTTTTCTTCTTCAAATGTATTATTCATTAATTATGAGTGAGTGAGTTAGTGAGAGGTCGACATGATTTCTTAGTAGTGACCCTCCCTTCCTTCCCTTCTCCTCCCTTCATTTGGCTCCTTTTCCTTGCTCCCTTTCCATTATAATATCTGCTGTGTGCTAATAGCTGTCTGGTGTTGTTTTGCTGTTAACGCTAAGCCCCTTGATGGATAATAGACTATTCAAGCGGGTGAGTGCAGCCTCAGCGATTCAGTATGTCTCCCTTTTTTCTGTCTCTCTCACTCACATACAAAGACCCCCATCCCCTCTTGCTCTTCAGCAATGTTGCCTGATGCCTGCTTGCATGACAGCTACCAACTGGAAGCACGGATGACTGAGATCAAAGGCCTCAAAATATGATCGGCCTGAGGATATGGTTGTGTCTTGCTATACACTAACTACTGTGATACCACATTAAACAAGCACTTTTTTCTCCTGTCTAAACTGTTTAAGTTTTCTTTACTTCTTTTGTTTGCGAAAAGAAAGGATGAACGGAAGAACTGAAGGTTGTTTGATGTTAACTAGTGTATGTTGCATGATGATGATGATGATGATGATGGGTCTTGCTCTTTGACCATGAGGCATGCTGGGAGAAATGTGACTTGAGTTGGGAGAATGCGAGTCCAGTGTAAACAGGCTCCCTCTCTGGCTTGTGTGTTTTGGTTCTGACTAGTTCTTCTTGCTCAAGCCTGTTTTATTGCACATGCTGCAGTGGGAACTGACGCTCTCTATACATGTATATTTCTGTTCTTGTTTCTCCCTTTATCTCACAATAGTTTGATTTTAGATAATGCATCCATTTAGTGTAGAACAAAGCATAAATGCCTCCACACCTAAACATCACCTGAATTAACATTTTCTAAGAGGTTTGAAGGAGTTCAGGAGAGAGCACATATTGTCAGAAGAATGAGCAAGATGAAAAGCTTTCAGGGTTTCAGACCGAATTTATGTATTAAGTGAAATGCAAACTATTTTAAGATTTTTGTCCTATATATCTACTTAGCAAAGAAACTTACAAGGTGAGGCAAATTGGAAAATGGGGCAAATCGTCCAGTGAAGATTTGCTAAGGACTTACCTTCAAAGCCTAGCAAAAACAGTACAGGCTGTTTTGTGTTAATGGTAGAAATTATATATCAATGATTATAAAGCTATAAAATATACCAGTTCTAAAGAAAGATGTAATTAGACCACACCGCACATAGGATATACAATCTAACCAAATTCTGTGAGGTATATGCTGAAAACAAGAAAAACTAGGGGTAAGAAATGCCAATTTTTTCTTTGAAGTAAGCTCATTTTTCATAGTTTTTTCTTGTTTTAAGTATAAACTTTACAGGTTTTTTTAGATTTCTCTGAAAACTTTTAATATCTTGTTATTTTGCTTAACAAGTAAATGCACTCTAATTTGTTTTAAGAATTTTTAAATATTTTTTGCTTGAAAATAAGGGAAAGATACTGAATAATAAGTCTGATATGATAATAAGAAAATTATTTTTGCTGTGCAGTGCCATATTACTAAACACATTTTTGAGTATTTTAAAGGATTTAAAGGGATTTCCTGAAGTTTACCTGAACGCCAGCAGGTCAAATGCTGAAACAACGTGGGCATTTGAAAACAATTCAAGTTTATTGAACAGATACCTTAAATACTCAAAACAATGTCTGTTGGATCTGTCGTGGAAAACTGTCCTTGCACAACCGTTTTTTTTTTTAAACTAGGGCTTGGTCTGGTCTCCTCTGCTAAAAAGATAAATGGTAAAATGGACATGAGATGCTTCCCCTGTTCCTAAATTCCTGTCTGGTCTTTTTCAGAGTGAGAGAATTGAGAAAGGCCAGGGAACATGAGAGCGTTCAGAAGAGCCCCCTCACAATGTGACATTACTCTCCAGACTCTTCTTTTCAATTTTTCTGTTTCAACCGGAGACGTTTTACAAGAGGAAAAAAATAGCAAGAACACTGCAACTCTTAATATGACTGATAATACTACAACTGCTACTATACGACATCATTTTTTCATATCTCTTTATTCCTTCTATCTTTTATGAGGGAAAGAGCCAAACTCTGTGGAGCAAAACAGACATAAAGGATGTTGTTTTTGGAGGAACTACATTTGCTTCGTGGCATTTTTTGCACCTTTTAAAGGATTGATTTGTCATTTTGGAGGAGTGTTTATGTTTGAAAAAGGGAAAGAATGCTGAATTGGACAGATGAAGTCCTACTCTTCAGTGGCTCATGGATAGAAGATAGAAAGATGGTGACAAATATGGAGTCGACACAGAAACATGGCCGGGCCTGTTACAAGTGTATTACATAGTTTTGAAAAAATATATGAAATTATACGTTTAATGGGTAAAATAGTTACCAAAAATGATGAATAATTCATTGATTGATTTTTGTACAATTAAGCTTTAATTCACAGCCAGACAAATTAATCACAAACATCTTCCAGTCTGTCCATTATGGTCACCCGTCCTCTCCGAGCTACAAGGGGAATGGGCAGCTAATGAATGTAAGAGGGAAATATGCAGGTGTGATGTGTCAAATTCAAATTTTATTTTGCTAACATTGCATATGTGCATAAAATCATGAACTAATTTCAAATTGATTATATCATTCATTTATTTATTCCACATTACTGTATTTCCAATGAATTCTATGGTCAAAATCAACATCACCTCTAAAGCTTAATTCCAGTTGTTAGCCTGTGCTAAGCCCAATGTTATCGAGTAAAGAAAAGTACAGTGTGGTGGATTGCTCTAGGCAGATCTTGTCTTACTTGAAACTAAGCCACTGTCTTTTTGTTCATATTGTTTCAAACTCCAAATGATGTACTGGAGACACCAAAAGACACCATTACCTCTGCCCATAATTTACAATTGGCAAGTTAGTTATAGGCTTCTTTGTTCCTTTACTGAATGCTTTCAGGCTTGTAATGGTCATCGGTGAAGCTTTTGTTTTGCTAAAAAATCACTTCAGTGGTCTTTTCAAGCCTTTAAAAGGAAAATTACATGCATTGCCTTGATATCTTTCACATACTTTGAAGAGATCCCATGGCCGGGGTAAGACAAATCCATATTTTTGACAACCGAGCGGTTCCTGTACATAACGAGGGTTGCTGGTACATGAAGTAAAACATTTATCTAAGTGGGATTGTATTTTAGAAATATATTATTTTACTCATCAAAAGGGATCAAAACAGATTAGCATCAAAATCTGAATATTTGTATAGTTTTCTTTGAATGCCTAAGAAGTATGGTTGTATTGCTTGTACATAGTGTAAATACCTGGGATAAAGACAAGCTGCTGTATGTGCATGACAAGATGAACAAAAATACAAAAAAGAAGCATTAGTGGCTATGCTCTGTAAAACTATTTCACTATAAGAGTATTTTATTTTCCTTTGAATGTTCTTGAGAAGAACATTTTGCTGAAGCATGACTTTCCTGCAATTTTGAAAAATACTGTATTTACGAGGTAGGAGAAATGGCAAAATTATCATTAGGCAAAAAGGTTATGTTTACATTTGTTTGTTTGTTCGTTTTCGGGGCTACCAAGAATCTTTTTGCCAATGATGCCAAGTAAAGGGAATGCTACTGCTTAACACAGGACCCAAGTTACTAATTTCTGAACTGATAATCATGTGGAACAATGTGATGAAATTCAACTCCATTCAATGGCATAACCAGTCAACACAGAGAGGGTCTCGGGTCATGGTGTATTTCAAAAAAGGATTGTTAAGTTTCTCACATATCCCATTTAGTTTTTGTATTTATTTATTTATTTGTATTAGTTTTTTATGTTTCAAATGGCAAAATTGTTGACAATACTTTTGTAATGTCATTGAGATTAGATTTAGTTTTTTGGTATGTATGGGTTCTTCAGAAATAGTGGCGCTAACTCCAGCTTTAAGTGCAAAGGTTTGATTTATTTATTTTTCAACAAGATGTGCACAAAACCTTTTAAGCTGACAGTTAAGACCTAGAGTAAACAGTTTATCTCTCTCACATACAGTAAGCTGAAACAAAGTGGCTAAATCTACACTTCTACACTAAATGAACAACAAGAGAAAAGATTTCCTGTTATGCATGTGAACTGTATTCTTTTGGTTCTAAAAACGTTGCCGACGAGTGGCCGATGACCTCCAAAGATCAATACATTTTGCCAGTGTTGCGGTGGCTTTTGAAAATGATTACATAATCGCAAAGAAATTAGTAAATATATGAACATGCGTGTTATGAGACCTGAAAAGAAATGGTGTATTTGTTCCAGTTCAATTTCCCCTCATGTTCAATTGTTAAAATGCGTTGGAAGTGCCTGATCATGTTCTAATTCCAGCGAGCAGTGTGTCTGCATGTACGGTTTATAAGGGAATAACTGGCATTAGCAAGAAGTCAATTATGTCCATTTTACTTACTTCATGCTGAAATTGCATTATGTAACTTGTTTTCCTTGGGGTTTTTTGTCCATACCTGCTCTTCTGTGTGTTTCATTTTAATGCACCAAGAATTTATGGGTTTGTCATAGCTCATGTCCTCTATCTGAACTGCCAGATGAACCCACAAGGACTGCAGATTTTAGTCCTGTGTTTCTTGCCTTGCCTTCATCATACCGGTAGCAGTTTTAAGTTGTCAGCTGATGCACTGCGGCGGCAACTTGAGTCTTATTATGCTTGCATGGGTAACATAGATAACCGGGTGGCTAAACCACCCAAAGCATGCTTATTTTTGTAGATTTGGTAGTCAGGTAGACTTGTTGAAGAAATAGCGTTCTGTAAAGCAGCTGGTTTCATGGTTTGCAGAACTTCATAAGAATGAGGGCTTCTAAATGGACAGCAGACACGTAACTTGCAGTACAAAATCATCAGTACTCGTACTTACAGGGCCGTCATGAATCATTTGGCTTCTTTTTTTACTCTTAATAGGGATTGAATTCAGTTTCACTCCACTTTACTCCACTGACATTTTATTTCTACAACATCATAACCACAAACAAAAAAAACAGGTCAAAACGTGTACCTCATACAAAACACACCACAGAACTGTGTCCATATCCACGTTAAAGTGTCCATGGCACTAGTGCAGTTGAAACCTCGGGTGTGAATCTCGCCGCTCACTGTCGAGTTCACTTTTGTAACTTAACTCAGGTGCCAAACCAGAGAAAGGGAAGTGGAGCAGGTAACTTGAGAATTAGCTGCTACTTATTGGGAAATGAGCCAGTCCATCCTGATCAAATGACTGTGATTCTGAATATGTCATGCTTTTTTTTTTAAATCAACTATGTGAGCTGAGTTGACATACAGCAGAAACTTCCATTGCCCCTGAAACCGAGTGGCATTGGTGTTGTAAGAGTGCTCAAATCCATTAAAATGGAATCGGTCCGTATAAATGTGTCATTGATTCTGTATTAACCGTATAAACACACTGCCGTGGATATACTGTATCACAATAATGAAATGAATTGCTGCTCACATCTAACCATCATCACAACCATTATGATAGCCATAGATATGCGTTTTAATAAAAATAATAGCTGTAGTTTATAATTATCAGACAATAACCTCATTTGGTTGCATACGGGTTCATTTTGAGAATTCTACTTTAACTGTATCACAGCTCAGCCCACTGAAGATACCTCTTCATTTTTGTTTTTCTATAACATCACCAATTTCCTAGAGAGACTGCCTTTGCTCCTCTTTGCTTTGCTCTTTTACTGCTTACCATTTTTTAGAAAGGTAGACACAGGGAAAACAGTGCCCACCAAGTTTTACAACTAGTGGACACTGAGCAATAAGCAATTCCTGAAGTGGAGAACTGTAGACTTAATGAGGACAGTGACCTGTTGGATATTCGTAGCTGATTTACTCTCATGCAAATGGCAGTATTGTGAGATTAGAATGCAGTAGTTTAAGGACAGTGCTTATACAACACCCTTCATGGAGCTGCACGTTTTCATCACTTTCAAACACAGAAAATAGCGGTCCTGCTTTATTACAAGCTACACTTAGGGCTCTACACTTTGCATGTTAAACTAGTGTTAGATCTACTTTCATCTCCTCTCTTGCTGTCTTTCTCTCTGTCTTTTCCAGTTATGTAGCCCTTTCCCTTCCAAGTACCCCTACTGAGTTCTGCCCCTTTTCTTTTTTCTTTTTTAAATGTCTGTTTTTCTTCCCTCCCCTGGTTTAAACAATTTATTTTTGTAATTGTGCATGTTAAAGAGTCACTGAATCGGTGGATATGTTAAAAAAAAGAGAATTCAGCTGCTGAAGCCATGCAAAATGTTTTGAATTGCCCTTAAAATATGAAAGATGTTTTCTGAATGCTTTATATTCTCTCTGCTGTAAAAATAATAAAAGGGGAAAACTTAAGAAAAGGCTTGTTTTCACATTGTTTTATTTCATTAAAGTTTCAAGTCATTTTTTTTTATTTATTTAAACTTGACTATATAAGCAAATGTATTGATTGCATGTCAGGTTGAATGTATTTGTTGGCTCAGTTGAGACACCTGTTGGTCACTGCAGCAAGTGACTTATTATTTTCAGAAGATATTATAATATGAAGACGGTTTTAGGTCTACAGTACATGATGACAGTGGTGTTGAGGTATGAAATAGTTTAAAGGGATTTTACGGGTCCAATACAAGTTAAGCTCAATCGACAGCATTCGTGGCATAATGTTAATTACCTAAATCAAAAGTCAAAGTTACAGTGAGGCATTCACAACGGAAGTGAATGGGGCCAATTTTTAGAGGGTTTAAAGGCAGAAATGTGAAGCTTATAAATTTGTCAAAGCATTGACATTCATTCTTTTGTTAAATCGTGTATATTATTTGAGCTGTAAAGTAAATTCAATTTAAATTGTCATTTTTGAGAATTTCAGGGTTTATGGCATTAGGTAACAAAGTTGTAACATTGGATATAACTAGACAGAAAATGTTTCTAAGTTAAAAAAAAAACAAAACATGTTAACACGCATATTGTTTAAGTCTTGTGGCTATACTTTTGATATTTTAATATTTACGGATTGGCCCCATTCACTTCCATTGTAGGTGCCTCACTGTACCCTTTTTATAAGGGACTTTATAAGAGTCAAAATAATTTTATTGTAATTAACATTATGCCACAAATGATGTTGATTGAGCTTAACTTTTATTGAACCTGGAATATTTCTTTAAGATCATGATAATTAAAAGGAAACTCTAGTGAAAATCTACACGTCATAGGCTGACAGGTTGAACAGACACACCTCTCTCTACGCACCCAATCAGAAGCTTTTCCCTCTAGTCAAAATATGTATAACTGGAGCTCACCTCATGCAGAACACAGGGAATCAGATACAGCTGCGCCATTACGTGTAGCGTTCTCCATCCGCCTCCCCGGTACCACCTGCCTAGATCAGTTTTATGGGTGCTTTTTCTTGATGTTTGTACTGTAGCAGCAGCATGTTTCTTCTGTCACTGCAGCATCATGTTTCCGTGCCAACAGCAGCAGCATATTGACTCATGTCAAACAGCAGCAGCGTGCATGAAGCAGAACTAGTCCACCAAGACCACTTCTACTCCACTGTCATTACCATCAATACAAATCTTTAGTCTATTTCCGAGAGATGTCCTAAGTGAAATATAGTAATGGTATAATCCCCCCTGACTGATCAAGAATTATTGTTTGTCCACGGGCTTTTATATACACTGTAATGAGTGTCTGTATTTTTAACGGTAAAAGACTATAAAAATTCTAAGGGGAAAAAATGTTAATTGATTGAGTATAACTGTAAAATTGTAATATAATATAAGAACATACAGTAGTGTTTAGAGTAAAACATTTGTTAGATGTAAAATTATGATTTTCCTGTATAATTAATGGTAAAAATGTACATTATTTTTAAAAAGGGAATAAATTATACATATTACAGTGAAAAATAATCGTGTTCCCACAATTCCCTGCATGGCCCATCATATTTCATAATATTTTATGGGAATAGTTATGTTTCTTCTTATTTTTAATATCAGTTACATACACTGGGGTTTTCTGTGTTACATTTGATGTTTACTGCATTATTTAAATCTCACATGTGTTACCCTGATGGTGTTTAGTGTTTGTGTGAGTGATATTGAGCACTGTCTCTACGATTATTGGTGTTTGCTCCTAGAAGAGCCACTATTGATGAACTTCATGTCATCATGTGCTCTTCTGTAATTTTTTACGGTGATTAACAATAACTTATTTTAAAAAAATGTTTACAGTGCCAGCAAATTCATGTAAATTACAACAGATTTGAACTGTAAAATTTACAGGTTGTTCTGTAAAGTTGTTTAAATTTTTACTGTATTTG
This sequence comes from Moxostoma hubbsi, assembly GCA_032164185.1. Taxonomy (NCBI): domain Eukaryota; kingdom Metazoa; phylum Chordata; class Actinopteri; order Cypriniformes; family Catostomidae; genus Moxostoma; species Moxostoma hubbsi. Next base: position 57,242,852 of record JAVLUX010000001.1, read on the forward strand.
TTTCACATAATTATTCTGGCAACAACAGCTGCCAGTTTTTTTTTGTTTCGTTTTTTTGTAAAAACAACAGGATTTTTTTACGGTGTAGGGTTAGTGATTAGACAAGTGGTTAGAGTTGGGGTACTCAAGTTCGGACTCGAGTCCAAGTGATGAGTCCAATTTTAATGGACTTTGACTTGTCATGGACTCAGATGCATTTTTACTCGGACTCGAGCCTTTAGAACTCGGTACTTGTCGAGGCCATGGCACTGGTGATGCAATGACAAACAAACAAGCAAAAAAATAATGTAAAATAAAATAGGGTTCAGACCTGAAAAATGTGTATGGCTGGGATTTAAAGATTGCCTCTAAATGTCAGGGATTTGGCTTTGTCATCATATTTATGTGCTCTCTACAGTTAGTACTATCAAACATCAGTTTTCTGGCTGAGAGCAGCAGCACGCACTCTTTCAAAGTACTTTTTTGTAATTAACATTTTTTATTGATTCAAAAAAAAAAATCCCAACAGAGAAAAACACAACACATACACACTGAATCAACATTTAACTTTTAACCCCCACTAATATCCCTCCCCAAACGCCAACCCCACCCTTATAATACACACAAACAAACTAACCAAAAAAAATTATAATCTTTTATAAATAAATAAACTATATAATAAACATACAGAATTTAACTAAACTTCTCTCTCCCCATCCTTTCCTCGAGAGTCCCCCAAAACTGCCAAATACCTACCCCACCTTCTGAAAAACAAGTCCCCAAACCCCAGCCTCCTACCATCCACCTCCTCAAAAGCTGCCACCTTCCCCATCTCTGCACACCACTCCGGAAATTATGGCGGTCTGTCCGACTTCCAACCCATTAAAATACTAGTCAGAAACAAATTTTTTATATACGTGTCCCCCAAATTTATGACCGCTCCATCGCCCAAAATACAAAGTCTGAGGGAAAGTCAAATATGAGTACCCAAAACATCACACAAATAACTCTGAACCTTCAACCAAATATCTTGTTTCTTAAGACACCCACAAAAGACATGGGTTGTGTCTCCAACTTCTGACTATCTATGTAAAATCTTAAACCTTGCATCTCTAGATGCAGACTTTACATTTGTTAGAATCCTAGCCCACACTCTATCCTCCAAAAACAAGTTTAAATCTTTCTCCCATAATCTCTTGACAGAAGTTAAAGCTCCGTCTCCCAAAATCTGAATTAACAGGGAGTAATACACTGATGCCTCTTGACCTTTTCCAAAAGCAGTTTCCAAAAGCAGCAAAAATAGTACAGAGCAGGTGGTGCAGCTTTAAATACCTAAAGAACTGAGATCTGGGAATCCCAAAATGATGGACCAAATTCTCAAAAGATCTCAACACTCCACTCTCATACAGGTCACCGAGTGTAGTAACATTCCTCATAATCCACTCTGACCAGCAGAAAGGGGACTTATTAATACGTAATGTAGGGTTCAGGCATATGCTTGAGGCAACATTTTAATAAATGTCAGAATTAAACACACTGGACTCTTTTGTCCAAACAACGTGTAAATGCGAGATAGCATGGTGTGACTTAACTTCTCCGGTTAGTTTTATAGAAAGGCTTTGAAATGGCGAAATAGGGGCAAGAACTTCCTGTTCAATACGAAACCAGGGAGGGGCTCAGAAGGAAGCGACCAATGAGACGAATGAACCGAATGCAAAATAATAAAGCAAAATCTTGGCTAGGCCTAGCCCACCTTTGTCAATCGGTAATTTGTTGAAATATAATCTGGGACGTTTACCATTCCAAATGAAGGACTTCACTATGCTATCAAATTGCTTGGAATTAGAGAGGGGAACATCTACAGGAGAGATTGTAGCAGGTAGTTGAATTTTGGAATACAATTCATTTTAATAACATTAACCTTCCCAATCATAGATAAATCTAATGAAGCCCACCTGCCCACATTGCTCGAAAAACTTTTTATTAAAGGGTCAAAATTAAATAAATCACACAAATTAGATTGGAATAAAATGCCTAAATACTTAATGCCCTATTTGGGCCACTGGAAGGTGCCCGGCTGAAAATCCGTTACTGGGCAGTGCGCTGTCAGATCCAAAGCTTCGGATTTAGACCAAATGACTAACCTGAGAACTTAGAAAAGGATCTAATAATCCTGTGGAGACAAGGAATAAATCTAATGGGGTTAGAGACGAATAATAAAATATCTTCTGCCTAAAGCAAAAGCTTATGCGCCATACCTCCCGCCACCACCCCTGGAAAATCATCCTCCTTTCTCATCACGGCTGCTAATGGTTCCAGGGCAAGACAGAACAATAATGGGGAAAGAGGGCAACCCTGCCGAGTGCCCCTATCCTGAGTAAAATAATCTGAAATTAATCAATTTGTTTGTACTGCCGCTACCGGGTGTCTATAAAGTAACTTAATTATGAGATGGCAGCGACCGGAGTCTCTGAGGCCATCAGACGACATTCGGCACTTCAGTTCTGTCTCTGTACTTTTAATATTCTCTTCCAACCCCACAAGTTCTCGTGCTTTAGATTTTTTTGATGAATGAGGCATACTGTATGATCCAACCCCTAAGAACCACCTTAAGTGCCTCCCAAGCCATGCCCACAGAGGATACTGAGGACCAATTGGTCTCCATATAAACATTGATTTCAGCCTTTAACATTTGTTGGAAATCAGGATTTTGCAAAAGGGATACATTAAAGCACAAACTATATGATTTATTTTTCTCCGTATGTGGCAACATCTCTAAACTCACCATGGCGTGATAAGAGACTAAGATGTTTCCAATTGAAAAATCAACAACAGTAGAAATGAGGGACTTAGATATAAAAATAAATCTATTCTAGAATCAATCTCATGAACTGATGAAAAAAATTTATTGTCCCTACCAGATGAGTTAAAAAATCTTAAAATATCTGTAATTGATATATGATTTTTACAAATCCTGTGAATTGTCAATGTTGCTCTAGGGGGCTTACACACTTTTGCTTCACTATGATCAAGGACTGAGTCCATCGATAAATTCCTCCCAATATTATATCATGTGCCAGCGGCTTGCAACATCTCTACAAGATCTACAAAAAGCCCTGATCATCAGCGTTAGGTGCTGTAAAATATTACCCAAAATCAACCTTTGCCCCTGAGTTTCTGCAAAAATAATGACTCTTCCTAATTTATCTTTAATCTGTTTGAGACATTTGAATTATAGATGTTTACTTATCAATGTAATTACTCCCCTGTTCTTACTTGAGCCAGCAATAAAGAAAACATGCCCACCCCATTTCTTCCCAAATTTTTCAGCTTCCTGTGGGGAAAGATGTGTTTCTTGAAGAAACACTATATCATATTTCTTACGTTTAAGAAAATAAATAACCTTCCTTCTTTTTATGGGGTGCCCCAACCCATTCACATTCCATGTGGACAAAGATAATCCACTTATATTAGCATTTTACATTTTGACATATTAGAAAAAATAGATTGTGTCAAAACTAAAATTATAAAGATCACATTCCAACATTAGTGCCACAGTCAGACCCCGAACATCCCCAGAACCAAACAAACAGAAAAAAGAAAAACGTGCGTAATGTTAATGGACCGTCGTCCATCCATCTAAACTCAAAAAGTCCATGTATGCCTACGAGAGCCACATGTCAACTTTGCCGTCGGATTGCTAAAGTCCTGTGCTTCTGTACGAATTTTGAGAGGCACAATTATATAAACAGAAAATAACTGATAAAACAAATTCCAGCCAATAGGCAGAATAAACACAAAGAATGTGTACTGTAGATTCAATGACAAAACTCCTCTCAACGGTGTGTTCCTCCACAAAACAAATTCCAGCCGCTAGCACAACCATTACATAATAAATAAATAAATAAAATAGAAAATATATTTTTTTTAAATAAAGCCATTCAGTTTGCTCAGACAGTCAAGCAAATGTTTAGTGAGCCGGACAAAACAAACTCCAGCCAATAAGAGGCATAAGCAAAAAGAACGAGCAGATTTATCCACATACTGTCCTGAAGGAGTGTTATTCCACAAAAACACCAGCATCTAGGTGGAACCAGCACAAAAAGAAACAAAAAGGTGCCCAGTTTCCTCAGACAGTCATGTGTATGCTCTGCGAATCAAGTTCACTCGGGAAAACACATGAGAACCACACCATGACAACCTCACCCTATTGTCTCTATGAAAGACAATGATTGCTGTGGGCATATAAATATTTTGCAGCCATCCTTAGAATCTATTCTCAAGTTGGCCGGGATCATCAGAGCAAATGTGATCTTCCATTGATGTAAGAGTTTCTTGCATTCCTTGAATCGATCACGTTTCTCTCTTGTCAAATTCGCAAATTCTGGGAACAAGAAAATGTTGTGATTCTTCTAAGAAAGCCTTCCTTTACTCCTCGCCTCTCACAACACGAGATCTTTATCAGATGATTTTAGAAATTTGCCCAGAATTGATCAGGACTATCCCTCAGCCGATCTGCAAGCCGGGACCCTGTGAGCTCACTCGATTTCCAACTTGTGGCTTGTTATGTCGAGCAGACATGAAAAGAGCTCATCTAGGAATTTCACCATAATTCTGCCTTCTTCATGCTCAGGATTTGTTGTTTTGCCAATTACGATTCTCCAAATCCTCCAGTTTTCCCAAAAGCATTCCAAGTCTATCTTGGTCGCTAGCGAATTAGCAGGTAATTCCCTCTCCGATGACTCCAGATAATCGATCTGCCTCTCATCGTCCCCTATTCTTGCAACTCCGAGATTTTCGCTTGCATCGCAGTAATCAATCGACGTAATACAGCAAGATCCTCTAAGTCAGCAACATCTTTTGTCAGCATTACAGACATGTTGGACAGTTGCCATTGAATTTCTCCCCCGCACCGTCCAAACAGAGTTCCTGGTCTGCGGGCCTGTCTGAGGTATCAGCTTGAGCACATAAGTGTCATTCAGTATCTCCAGAGCCTAAGGATTTTTAATTCTTTGCCATGTTGACTTCAAAGAACAGATATGTAGCAGGGTGTTTTGAATCTCATTGGTTTATGACATAAAAATGATTAAAAACTAACAAAGTGTGCAGAGATCTCCATTTACACGTCCGCTCCTCGTATGGCGTCACGTGACTCCTCCCTTTCAAAGTACTTTTTTAACTCTCTCGCCCGTGCGCCCGTGCTGTATGTTTGTGCAGGAAAGAGATCACCATTTACCAGACGTGCTCTACTGCTCTCATCCAGAAATATCAATAATGTAAGTACACTTTATAAAATATGTTCCCCAACTCTGCAAATTATTAAAAAGAACAGGTTTTATCAGACTTACGTTACTAAGCAAAGCCACTTCAAACTGAAAATGTTGACTATATCAAGACCAAATCAAATATGCTAGGGATCAGGGACATTTAAACTAATATGATGGATGAAATAGGCCATGATGGAAATTGTACAACTCATATATTTGTAGCACAAGCTCTGTGTGTTACCTGTAAATCTGGCATTTGTGTTTCAATGGCAAAAAAGTCTGAAAATACAATGAAGAACACAAGTGATGGGAGAAGTTTCTATTCGCCTATTATCTTACTAAATATAATGTGAAAAGAACAACACATCAGCTCAAAGAGAGTTTGTCATAAATAAAAAAAAATGATCTTAACTTTATGGAAGTAGGCTATACCTGGACACAGCAGGTGTACTGAAAAGTGTGAAGTGTTGTAGAATAAAAATACATTTCTAGTAGTATCTGAACTTTTCTGTTTTTATTTTCTGTTTAATTTTATGGACATTATTAAATGTTTTAATATAACCATTTATTAAATGTATTACACATATTAAATATATTTAATTACATTACATGTATTTCACCCATAATTTTAGATAAAACTAAACTAAACAAAAAATTACATTAAAATTAAAAATTAATAATACCTCTGGTTTTAATGACTAACACAGCTTTCACTTTCTTTGATGTATTTTTGAGTGAAGGGGAAAAAAAATCAACAAATATTAGAAATGTTAAAATAAGCTTAAAATATTGATGTTGAGTTTTGGTTACAATATTCATTCAGATTCATGAACAGATTTGTTCAGACTCGGACTTGACTAAAGTGGACTCGAACCCAACACTACAAGTGGTTAGTTAATGGTTAGTAGTTTCGTATGGTCATGAACTGATAGATGAGAATATTCGCTTATGATAACAGAAAATGACTGCTGTGTGAGCATTTATGTTTGTGCTGAACACGATTTATATATAAATCGCATAAAATAATTATTCATATTTGGGCTGATATATTTATCATGATCTATTTAGTCTATTTAATTTAGGAAAAAAAATATTAATGTACTACTGTACATATATATATATATATATATATATATATATATATATATATATATATATATATATATATATATATATATATATTTGTCAATTAACTATTTATTTGCAAACCTCTTTTCATCTGTGGAGGGATACTGAATGTGTACTCTTGCTTGGTGAAGAGCATCTGTCTCTCTATGTTGCTGCTGTTTTGTGTTTTGTGGTCGAGAGTGTTATATTCCCTGTGTAACCATTAAGATCCACTAGCAATGCTCTTGTTATAAAGCCCATAATGTAAAAGATTCATGCCCATGTGCCCTGAAGACTTGATACCACCAGGTGTGCATTACTATGACTCCCGGCTGCATGTTTTACAGATGGAATGAAGGGAAATTTTAGCATGTCTCTCAGTCTGTTACTGCTGTATGTCTCGTGGAGTAACAGTCAGCCTGTACAAACTGCTGCAGACACTGTCGGAGATGTAAAACATCTTATTTTTCATTGATTCCCCCAGCAGTGTTATTTAGTTATAAAAACTGAGAACTTGCTAATTCATCAATGAATGAATACCCCATAAGGATAGTAAAACCCAACATTTTTTACCTTGTGGGGACATTTTGTCGGTCCCCATGAGGAAAACAGCTTATAAATCATACTAAATTATGTTTTTTGAAAATGTAAAAATGCAGAAAGTTTTCTGTGAGGGTTAGGGGATAGAATATATAGTTTGTGCAGTATAAAAACCATTATGTCTAAATAGACCAGGATCTTTGTACCATCCTGAAGGAGTATATTGTGAGATATTATCCAGCTGACTGTGGATTATCCTGTTTATTGGACATAAATTGTGTTTGAGTTGAAATTATTAGATATTTAGTTTAGCTGTCATTAAATAAAAATATATGACTGCAGAATGCCACAATTGACCAATCAATAAGATATATTTAATATGATCAAAGTGCTGTGTAAGTTAACACACACATTGCCACAATCTTTGCTCTTTCTTTTCTGTGTGGTCGTATATAAATGCATCAATATACTGTTTGTCCTCCCCAGCTAGATAGATGTCTAGCCTCCAAGGATGAAGGAGTCTGAGTGACTGTTATCAGTCTCAGAATTGCTTGAGAAAACCACTTCCTTCAAATCAGATGTAGCTCAATCAATCCAAAGTCACCAAGTTTACACTGACACTCAGATACCATGTGCATGCTCTTTGAATGAGGAACTCATTTTAAGACAAGAAATAAAAGGTACACATACGGACATGCTACAAGATACACAATGTTCAGTGTTTTCATTTTAAAAAGGCAAAATGGGAACGACATAACAGACCCTTGACAGACAAAAAAAATGAAGGCTTGGAGGATTTTTTTATTTTTGCGTTTATTTCGATTTATACAGTATGTGGCTTTTTGTCATACATCTATTGTAGTTTTTCTGTAAAGATGGTATTGGCAATGAATCCAAATATTCCAGAACTAGATGCCATTAAAAATGAAGATATGTAGAAAACACTCATATACTTGACTTTTTCTTTGAGGTTACTGTTGAAAAACCTGTTACCTGTAACTGTGTGTGTGCATGTTTCTTTTAAGTTTTATCCTATCGTAATATTGTGTGTCTGTATGTGTGTCTTGTCCGTCATAAAGGCTGTTTGCTTGTTAAAGCTGTAAAAGCCCTCACATTCTGTTCAGTACGTCAATGTTCATGCATGTCTCAAACGCAGTATTTCCAGAAGCAGTCTGCACCACTTCCTCTCTTCCTGAACTGTCTCCTGGGTCCCATAAGACCACTTGGAGGGATGAGGCGATAGGGTTTTTCTAACAGAACCTAGATAGATAGATAGATAGATAGATAGATAGATAGATAGATAGATAGATAGATAGATAGATAGATAGATAGATAGATAGATAGATAGATAGATAGATAGATAGATAGATAGATAGATAGATAGATTTGATTAGATTTTGGTAACATTTTACAATAAAGTTCTATATGTTACTTATTTATTAATTTTTGTCAATGTTAATTTATAAATATATATGACTTTTCATTCATTTATTTAGTTCTTAATTCATTAACTATACAACTATGTTAACATGTGCAACACTTACTGATAAAAATGTATTAGTATATGTAGAAATGAACATTAACTAAAATAATAAATGCTGAAAAAGTATAGTTAATTTAAACCCTTGCATTAACTAACCTTAACAACATTACTGTAATGAATGTATCCAAGATTACACACATGAACAAGTTATTTACAAGTTAAAAGGGTAGCCACAAATGATTTCCTTTACCTCTCTAAGGGCCTCTTTGGGAATCTTTTCAGACACTTTTAAACCTGCAAAAGGAACATCATAAGCATTCAAAGCAGTAAATGTAAGAGATTAAAGATTTTTTTTCCTCTGCAGAGGAGCTTTCTGGAACACTGAAAGATGGTGTAATTGAAACATTTCAGATTAAATGTCTGGCTCAGATTAATGAGTCTCACTCTCTCGGCTGAGCAGCGGGGAATGTGCTGCTCCTGCTGCCCTCTGCAGGAGATCATTGAGATCAGAGATGGAGAATTCATCTGGACTGACAGCTCCAGCCTCCTCCACTGAATCTAAAGTAGCAATTAAACAGCCACATTCATCAGCTACAGCACTTATTACTATATATGAATTTGGTCATTTGACATCAGCATTACATAAATTGCACTTTGCACTCAGTTTACTTGTAAGTTTTGCAATTTTTTGGCAAATTATTAAAGAATAGTTCTCCCATAATATAAATTCTCTCACTATTTACTCACCTTAGTTAGTTCTGATAATGTATGACTTTATTCTGTTGGAGATATTTGGAAGAATGTACTGTAGCTCTTTTTTCACTTACAATGATGGGTTCTGGAGCCTTCAAAAGCTTCAAAAAGGATCAAATAGCACCATAAAAGTACCGTAAAAGTCCATGCAACTTGAACACTATATGCCAAGTCTTCTGAACACATATGATAGCTTTGTGTGAGGAACAGACAGAAATGCAAGTCGCTATTCACTGATAATCTACTCATCCAGTGAGTTTATATGTTGAGAACCGCTGTGGCTGGAGTCGGTGAACTCGAGAAATGGATCAGACCAATTTGTGAGCAAATCATTCATATAGGTTTCGAGAACTGATCCAATTCATTGAAGAGATCCAACTAGAAAGAACAATACGTACATGAATGTGTCAAGGAGAGCAAGGGAAGATGGAAGGTTTTCAGTGAATAACGACTTAAATTACACAAAGCTATCATATGGCTTCAAAATATTTGGAATACAGAGTCATTTGGGGAAAAAATGTGATACTGTAAAGATGCTTTTGCCTCTGTTTTGAAGCTTGAAATCTTCAGTCCCTATTCATTGTAATTCCATGTAAAAGATCAACTAGTACATTCTTCAAAATTTCTTCCATTGTGTTCCATGGAAGAAAAATGTAATACTGGTTCAGAACGACATATATATGAGAGGAAAATTGTGACAGAAATTTCATTTTTGGTGAGTTGTTTCTTCAATTAATGTATTGCATATGTATTATTTATGTCAGATGAACTATAATCATTAGGCTTAAATTCCTCATTCTTCCATAATATATCCTTCTGAACGTTTCAAACAGCTGTTCTGGATTCACTCACCCAAGCCGGCGTAAGTCATCTCAGCTGTGTCTGTTACAGGATGGGCTAACAGAGGACTGATGGAGAGCAGGAGGACAGAGCAGGACAAAAGCAGGTTACAGATCATCTTTGCCGCAGGTTCTGGGTCCTGTCAGATCTGGCCTTTGGATAGACGGTCTCTTATCTTATATACCTATTTTATATGCCCCACTCTATTAAAACTGAATAAATAATAATGAATTAACCTTTTTATTGGGAGTTTTATTTTCAAATTCAGATCTTGTGAAGATGTCCATGAATAAAACAAATAGCAAAATAGGGACAGGGACAGGATGTGCAGTGAATCAGGTCTTCAGTTTATCACCTTTGAATCTCATTGACTTGTTTTACTGAATGTATCAGTTTGGGAACGCAGGTGTGCAAACGTCCATCTATCAACTCTTGAGATTGCAGAACACATAAATGAATGATTTTATTAAAATGTCACCCATCTTTTTTAGCCCATGTTCCAGGACTCTTCAATAATTCACAGTCTCACAAAGGATAGGTAGTGCAACTCATGCATAGGTAAAAAGATTTTATGGGGAACCCATGCAGCCACATTGACGTAAACAATATTATTATTATTAGTTTTAAGGTTCTAGTATTTAGACTCATTGTCCAAAAAAACACATTGTTACATTTGTGTTTACACAGAAATGCTCAGCAAAGCATATGCTTTTACAGCCATGGGGTAAGGGCACCAGGGACATAAACTCCAGATTACCAGTCCACTGAGGAGAGCATGACATTTGTTTAACACCCTCTGGCATAGTGGTATTAGTGATGCACAATTGACATTTGCAAAGCATGGAGAATAATCAGGCAAAGCAGATGTGAGAAATTAAGAGGCGTTTTAAAAGAATGGACATCACCCACAGCCTGGCAACAATTTTTGAGAACATTTTAAATAGTTAAATCTTATTATGCAAGATTATTTTATGATGAATATGATGAATTGCCCTTTAAACATTAGTACAAAGCAATATACAATGCAATACAATATAAAAATGTTATATTCAGTATGCAATACAGTATAGTACAATACTGACACTGCACATAACATTCTCATATTGCTCCCCATATATCTGTTCACATTTTGTACTATATATTTTATTCTTCATACAAACATTCTGTTGACATAGTATATTTGGAGCTTACAGAAACTATTTACAGCCAGCAATCACTGCAGTAAGCTGATGTTCATTTGACAAACTTTGACTTGACTGCAATATACCACAAAACACAAAATGTACAAGTACAAAAACACAAATCGCAGTCAGTACATACTGATTGTACTGCATGTTTTGTACAAAAGATATGCTGAAGGGATGAGATGGACCATCTTGCTTGAAGGGTTAGTTCACCAAAAAATTAAAATACTCTCATCACAACCTCATGTCATCCCAGATTTGTTTGACTTTTTTTTCGACTTTTAATAGAATATCTCAGCTCTGTAGGTTCATACAATGCAACTGAATGGTGATCAGACATTTGAAGCTTCAAAAAGCATATAAAGAGAGCTTAAAAGTAATCCATAAGACTCCAGTGGTAAAATCCATATCTTCAGAAGAGATATGATAGGTGTGGGTGAGAAACAGATCAATATTTAAAGCTGTGAGAAGAAGTGTGCAACTTTTTTTGTGTAAAAATACTTTCTTGTATTCCAGTGCAACATGCGGACACAACTATTAGTGAGAGTTATTTTAATCATTATGGATAACAAATAGTAATATTATTAAATGAAAATTGATATATAAATATGGTAGTATGTATATATAATGCCGCTGAAAATAGCATCCACAAAAGCATAGGCTAAAGAAAACAGGAATATAGTAACTGGTGGTCTGGAGTGTGTACTAAGGCAATCCGAGTGAGAAATCATGCATTTAAAACAACAAGGAAAAATCTTAGTTTAGAAAATGTATTAGATTATCAGAAATTACAAGCAAGTTAATGGGACATCATGCTAAAGAGAATGGGACATCTATACCAGTAATGACAGAAAATGTATCTGTATATGCAAATGATAAGGACAAATCGAATTTAATTGTAAAGGTGTTTGCTGAAGTAAACACACTGAATAAGGACAGTGAATATAGTAATAAAAGAGAAGAAATATTAAAAAGTTTTCCAGATGTTAATATGACAAGGAAACCATCCGAGGACACATTAGATGTTGATTTTAGTTTGGATGAACTAAACCTGTCAATTAATGGATGCAAAAATACAGCACGTGGCGAAAACCAAATATGCTATATCATGTTCAAACATATGCCAACAGAAACACTTAATGGTAAAGCTATTCAAAAGATTATGGAAGAAGGTAAGATACCAACAAACTGGAAAAGGGCACTTGTGCTTCCATTGGCAAAGCTTGCAAAAGATCCAACAAGTCCCAAAAATCCCAGGCCAATAGCCCTAACATCCCATTTGTGTACATTGATGGAAAACATGATAGTATATAGAATATAATTCCATCTAGAATATAATAGAAAGATTAGACAATGTTAGTGTGTCTTTAGGAAAGGAAGGTCTACATTGGATGCACTAACTTAATTTCATAATGAAATAGAAAAAGGAAAATGTAGTAACACGGTGTTTTTCGATTTTAACACCGTGTGGAAAGAAGGATTATTAATCAAGCTGCAGAACATGGGGAGACAAGGGAGGATGTATAACTGGACTCTGCAGTTTATAACTAATAGATCATTCAGGGTAAAGGTGGGCCATGAAGTGTCAAAAATATATAATATATAGTGTGGAGTACCGCAGGGAAGTGTGGTTAGTCCAATATTATATAACATTGTGATAAATTACATTTTTGATGAAATAGGATTAGGAACTGGAGCTGCTTTATATGCTGACAATGGCACCCTATGGAAGAGGAAGAAATGTAAAACACATAACATCAGTTCTTCAAAAAGCAATACTAGAGGTGGAAAGATGGTCAATAACATGGGGATATAAGTTATCAGTTAGTAAATCATGTTGTGTGCACTTTTCAAGAAAATCTATCCCTGAAAATAACAAACTTTTCCTGTATGGTAGTCCACCAGAGAGAGTTATGGTTTGATAACAAGTATACACGGAGAACACATATAAATATGATAGAGAATAATGTTACACATTTCAGGTTGTGGATAGGGTGCAGATAGAGAAATCAATGATGTATGAGGTATGTTAAGACCCATTATTGATTATGGATGTCCAATATACAGAGCAGCAGCAAAATCAAACCTCAGTAAACTGGATAAAATAAAGTCTAAGGCCTTTATATTATGTGCTGGGGCACTTTGTCAAACCCCAAATAATACTTTACTGGTAGCGACAGAAGAACTCCCATTAGACTTAAGAAAAAGCAGCGTAGTTCTAGCAGGAAGACAAGCAGCTGTACATCACGTACCATTAGAGCTACTACTAGCCAATCACATGTAAGCCGTTGCTTTATAAGTCTGCTCACAATCTATCACATTGCTGTTTCAGTGTGTTAAATTATGGCTATCTTGATAGACACAGGTTTAGACAAACATATTTGATCCGGAAGATAAGAGGATCTTGACTATTAACATAAAACTACATACACACTGACATAGAGGCAATTCACATGGCCAGGTTTAGGCATGGGAGCTGAACACGCATCAGCCTGAGCCCACCATTTTTGGAACACAAAACAAACAAAAGAAGAGAGTTAGAAAGATCACCTGTGTTTGTTAAAAAGGAGAGGGAAAAAACAGTAGGTGGCGGTATGTGCCTAATGTGCGGAATACGCCAAAACCACAAAGAACAGGAAGAAGTGATGCATAGGGAGGGGGACGTGTGCAGAAGTTTGTCCGTGCTGGTTTACCATCCCAGTGGAAACTTTGGCATTGTCTCGTTGTCAAAAACAGACTGTCTTCTAAATCGTGTCGGAAATTTTGAAATTGGTGAATTACAGTTCAAGCTTGGTTCAGGCACTGCCAAATCTAAATATGCGCGCATGAGAAGTGAGACAGATTTGAGAAGCCATCGTACTCAACAAGTAGTTCAACATTTGTTGAAAAGTTAAGAGCGTGTTGCAGGTAAGAGACCGTGTCTGTAATGAACCATTCTTCTAACGCAACAATG